>BMAO01024218.1:0-142771 GCA_019973975.1 Trichonephila clavata
TAAGTTAAAACGTTAGAAATCTTACCTGCAAAAACTTTGGAAAATAGCGATACACACTTGTTCTGTAGCGAGTGATATGCCAACAACAAGTGGTCAACTCTCACTGCAATGCATTATGGGAGGCTTTTTTTTTCCAGTAGTTCAAAGTTTTCTCACGCATTAGCAGCTACAAACAGGCAAATCCTTGGTATATTTCTCTATTCGTTCCGACTATTTCATACAGTAGAATGTCGTTTATACAAATCAAATGGGACCGCACACCGTTCGGTTACGCGATTGACCGTATAACCGAAACCGAATGTGATCCATGCAGTATATGAAATCGGACACTATACGAATATTGAATAATATCGCATGCGGGAAACGTGCTTGAAAAAAAATCAAAATAGGTGCAAAATGTCGCAATTTTACCTTTATGAGGCGAAATAATCACTTATTTTTCGCAGTACCAATGTACACCTTCGTTTTTCGCTGCAAGGTCACTGATTCTCTTGAGCAGCAGTCGTTGAGTAGGACAACAATCTGATTGTTTGTTTGTACCACTCCATAGCTGTCTCTAACGCAGAAAAACGCGTCAGAATTTGAGGGACCCTTATGCTATTTTCGTTGTTGTCCTCGTCTTCATCCGTTTCATCGTTGACAGGGTCAGATTCTTCTTGCACGGAAGTATCAATCTCGTCATCGCTTAACATTTGAAATCCAGTCTTCTGCATCGCATACCATCCAGGTTTCTACATCAACAAAACTCAACAAAAGATCACGTATACACACTCTCTCTTGGAAACAAACTGACCTAATATTCTGCGCAGATGTTTACCAAATCATACAACAGAATTTCCCCAAATATCCCTCACCTTGGGTTTTCCCGTCACTTTTGACTTCACGCGAAACAACTGTTGGGCATTGCACTGTTAGGAAACGTATACGGACTTTGGTCCGGATATTTGACGCTCCGGATAATAAACGTTAGGACAAACGACGCGTTCTACTGTATATATATTATATATATATATGCATAATATCCGAGTCTCCCCTGTACAATATAAACTGAGTATAAAGTTACCCATCAGCTTCGCTGAGTACTTCAAGATTATGTATACAACTTTATATCCAAAAAAATCCTTACTAAACGTAAAACTTTAGAGAACCTCTCGTTTGGTTTCTTAATTAACAAAGATTCAAGATAAAATTCGTGCCTTATATATCACTCAGGTGACATATTAGACACAAAAAAAAAAACTATCATAATTATTAAAGTGAGTTTTCAAAAATCACTTAAATTATTTATACTTGATACATTGCTACTCTCTCAAACTTTAATGGAAAATAAATAGGAAAACTATGTTCTCGATCGAGTCCAATCTATCTCCTTATCTAAAACAGTGATTCTTAATTTTTTCTTGTTCTCTTTAACAATTTTTTTGTTTTCTTTTTTAACAGTTTTCAAAATTTGGCGGCACACTAGCAACAAAATTAAGTTTAAAAGAATTTTACTTATTTGTAATTCACTATGTAAAATAGTTTATGTTAATAAATTTCAAAGTTAATTAAAATAACAAAGTAAAGGCAAAGACAAGTAATCAAATACAAATTAATTAGAAATATTGCATTTAATGCGAAGTTTGAGCTTGATGATTTTTGATAATCTCGTTTATATTGGATCGTAAACATGATAATGCCACTCTAATTCCGACATTTACATTTAAAAGTCTCAATCTTTATTGTTATTTTTATATTTGTTAATTCTGAAAATTCGAATTCACTCAAATAAGATGTAGAAAATTGTAATAATATTTTTAAAGTTTTTTTTGGCTATTATGGAATAACCATCTCTAGTTTTAATCAAAAATGAATTCTATGACCTTTCCGAATGTTTTGTAAATCTCAATTATTATAGAAGTGAAAGTAGTTTTTTTCCCTTCATTCAAAGTTGATTCATATACAGATGTATATAAATCACAAATGGCTTACGAACCTAATCAATTTTTTTTTACATCCACTGTCCAAGAAAGGATAAATTAAATAAACCACCCTTAGTTTATTTCTATAAAATAGGTGAATTATTCAGTTCTGGATTTTATTTTTCTTCTCAGAATATAATTTGTAATTTTAAAAATTGGCGGCACATTTCCATGAATTTGGTAAAAAACACAGAAAAGTGCCTCGACACATAGGTTGAGGATCACTGATCTAAAAAAAAAAAACCATCCAACTCCCAGCGGTCTTTTCCGCCAAAAATTTATGATTTGAGCAGAAAGTGCGCATTTGCCGTTTTCTTTCAAGTGCTTTTTTTTTTTTTCAAAGTAAATCTCTTTTGAGAGAAAAACGTTGCTTAGGGAAAGCGAAAGAGACGTGAGAGAGGGAAGGTTAAATTTAGAAATTCTCAAAATAATCCTAGAACAAGGTAAAACAAGTAAAGAGGCTTGGAATTAACTTATGTCTGGCTTAATTTTGGGTGATGAACACCTCGATCAAAACCACCTTAACCTCCCCCAAAGACAAATTGCAGCAAACTAATACATTTTATAGCTTTTTAGCAGACGTCTGGCGCTCAAACGCATATTGTATCACTCTGATGGGACAGTGAATAAAATAAACACGGTGACCTTTAGGTACTGCATTGCTATGGCAACGAAACCTTTTCTACAGAGAATCAATTAATGGGGTATTTTGTTCTATCTACTGTCTTCCAAGAGGAAGCTGGCAACTTACGTTACAGTAGATTTTATAAATAACCTATTTCAACAGTAACATATGGGGAAGTCAAAAGAAGAAAGCTCATGTCGCATCCAGGTTGTTTGACGAAGGAGCAAAAACAAGCAATTTGTCGCTGATACTCTTAAGGTATCCGAGTACCCTAAAATTGTGAATTTTACCAAAAATTGACAAATTTTTTTTATGGTTTTATTTTATAGGCCGTCTTTTTACTTTATGAAAATATCAAGTTTATTATTTTCCATTCACTAGAACAAAAACTACAAGTGTTTTAGTAAAAGCAGATGCCATTACTTTAAGCGAGATGTCATACTTTAAAACGCGTTTTACTCGAAATGCATTTTTTTTTTTTTTTTGTAAATGGTCAAACGGGGGCCGGCCGATTGCTAAAAAAGTTTTAAAAATAATTAACTGAAATTTTTTGTGTACATTCTGTATAATAGCAGAAGTGCTTTAACCTTCAGATTGATCAATCACTGTTTTATTACAAAATTTACAGTCCCTTATATGAATATAATCACTGTTATTTTAAGCAATTTCATATAATAGCTAAGATAAAGTGATCTGGTTTTTGTAAAAATTAAAACATCTCTTATCCTGAAAGTCATTTCAAAAACGAATAACATAGCAACACATTAGACATTACACACACACTACAGACACACTACAGGGGTGACCAACGAAAAAGACCTTGCGAGTCACATTGGGAAAACATTATATTCTCGGCAGGTTGAAAATATTTATAAAAATATACACATTTGGACCGATTACACAAGCATTTATTGGAGTGAAAATTTAAAACAGAATAAACTATTGTTATTGTTTTCACTATTTATCATGCATACTGACATAGATAAAATAATATTTATAGTGTAATGATCAAGCAATGTTTAATTTATTCAAATAATAAATAATGAAATATTTGTTTCTCAATTCTTTCGTTTAGTTCTTGTAAGTCGATCCCAAATGCGTGTATTTGCACATAGTAATTGATGTTGCAGGTTTTCGTCCGATAAGTTAGAGCGCAATTTATGTTTGATATAAATTTCGGTTTTCGAAAAAAGCGATTCGAAAAGTGTAAGTTGAAAAAAAGTTACAGGATTCAGAGTGGTGCTGTGTGGTATCGCTGCAATGCAATACTGCCCACTTCTAAGTACAATCAACTCTCGACAATTCAAACCTTCGATAATACGAACTTCTCGGTAATTCGAAGTAGATGCTCAGTCCCTAGAAAAACTCTTGATATTTGAACTAAAACAATACGTTTCGGTACACTCAATATTTCGAAGTAAAATCTGTGGCTGGCTAGACTACACTACACGCGATAGTTCGAAGTTATCTTATAAAACTCTCGACAATTCGAACACTCACTGTCATGTACAGTCCTGTAGCAAACAGGTTAGAGCTTACAAGTTTTGTGTTGTACTGCCTCTGTCTGTCTCCCCTGTAACGTAACCCCTTCGATGACCCTCTGTCTGCTACCTCTTCTTAGTGTTTTCCGGTTCCTCCAGCGAAAAGACTCTTTTATTGCTCTCCTTCTTTAAATGGACAATAGAGCAACCGCATCTCTTGTCAGCCCAGGGCCGCCGCGTGGGGGTGGCAAAATTGTTCACCACACAAGGGCGCCTGGGGCAGGGGGCGCCAAAATTTATAGTACTTATAGTTTTTTTAATTTAATGTTACTTACATAAAAGTTGTTGATAAAAAAGTTGCAATTCTGCATGTTTTATATTTCTTAGCAATAAAACAAGATTCTATTTTTTTATATTTTAATTTAATTTAATTTTGTTTTCGTTTCTGCGGATTGTTTTCGTCTGTGTAAAACAAATTTGATTTTCGATATCAACAATAAAAACACGTTCCGTGTGGAGTTCGCGCTATTATACGGAACGTGTTCAAAATCTAAGAATTTGTAACATGTAACAACAGAAATTGGGAATGATTTGTATCGGCATAAATTTTTATTCATTATACGCTGAGATGCTGTGGCTCAACATCGTTGTTTTGTTTGCTTTTTGTTTTCAATGATAATATATATACATTTTTCAAATTATGTAAATCGCTTGGTTTTTCTTTTCCAAGTCATATTTTGCTTCATGTATACTGTTATTAAATTGTTCTCAAAACTCGAAATAAAATCTTTATCGCAGCGTTTCTCAAACTGTGTGGCGCGCCCTACCAGGAGGGCGTGATAACCCTAATTGGGGGCGCGAACGTATTGCGAAGAATCGAAAACAAAAGATTTAAAATAATTATCAATTTGATAAAAGAATTTACAATTTAAAATAATTACAAGGTAAAATACATTCTTATATAAAAAAATAATAAAATACACATTCAAACTGATATAATACGCACTACTTATAAATGTATCAGTTCTGCACAAAGTATTTGATAATTAATTTTTCAATATTCAATTGAAAACAAGTTCAGTAATTAATACAGTGACTCTCTTGTGCTTGTCATATACAAAATTTATTTACAAAACTTAATATTTATCTAATTAGTGCGTTTATAATTAAAGTTGTATTGCATCGCAGTTTTACCATCAAAGTACATTATAATTGTATTCAGTCCATTGTTATTGTAAGAAGTGGAGCTCGATGAAAATTATGACTGAAAATTAGGTCGCAAATATTGAAAGTTTGAGAAGCACTGCTTTATCGCTTCCTACAACACTCTTTTTGGTATCATGAATTCCTTTAGATTCTAAGCAGGATATCTATACACAAGGGCAGCCGAATTTCCGATTTCTTCCAAATTTAAGATATAAATATAAAATGTTGCAACATAACTGTAATCGTCGCAATTCAGTTGAAAGTAATTTCAAATTTGTAGGGATTTCACCTAAATTCTTTTCGTTGTTTGTTCAGTGTTGCGAACTTTACTTATTGAAAAGTTCTTGTTATTTTCAATATTTTCATTTTTTTTTTTTACAGACTGTTATTTGAAAATAAACCTCAAGTTCCATGAAAAATCTTACCATACTTATTATTACATCTTAAAAACCTACACAAGAAGCAATTCCTTCCTAGTTAAATTCTATTTTTAATAACAATATGATTCATAATAAGCTAGTTTCCTGTTTCAATATTTCGCAATCTTCTCGTATGATGTAATTTTACTGATGTAATTTTGTCTCCCTCCTCTGCTCTTTTGCAGATATGTTTTTTTTTTAAATAATTATAATAATATTGTATTAAATTTTCTTGTTCATGCATATTTTTGTATCATTTCCTGTCTATCTCGGTGGACCATTTTGTAGCTCTAAGCCATCTGTTGGATGTGAGTTCGATCCTCCCGAATAAATTAATAGCTAGGGATTCTCCAACGACGTTTTATAGCGTAGCATTTCGTTTCTACATCCTTTTAACGTCAGTAAATACTCGAGAGCATACAAATCCTATTAGATAAATTATGAAATTAAAATTATAGATTAAAAAAAAAAGAAAGAAACCAAGTGGGGTGCGTTTAAGCTCAAACAACGCCAAGAAAGAGAAGACAGTAAGTAAAAATTGTAGCTTTGTATATATTTAAAATATTCCCATATTTTTACTTGATAGAATTCACCCAAGATAGAGCCCTCATTTTTTTTTTTTTTTTTTTTTTGCACCAGGGCTTTTAAATACTTAGCTACGCCACTGCCTTCCGGAAATCACTTTTTTTCAACGAGAGAGAGTTGACGCAATTTTAAATCAGTAATTTCTTCAATTTTACTTCATTTCTTTAAAACTGCAAATGGTAGTTATGAATTTACTTTTGATTTATTTTGTATTTTCCCTTGAGACTTAAAAAAAATGTACAAACCTTTTTATCATATTAAAATAAAATCAAAACATACATTTATTATTTGCTTTCCTTTACAAAAGTGGCAGTGAAAATAATGTCCAGCGAAATGAAATCTAATTAAAAATATTTTTTATTTTGTAAATTTTCCGTGTTACATCATCTAATTTTAAGATTTTTGTCTATATATATATATATATATATATATATATTTCAATGGACTTTTATAGTACTTTTATGTTGATTAATATGCATCAATACTTGTTTTCTTTGCTTGAATACATCTTCCAAAAACACACTTTTCTATGGAAGAACAGTTTTATGAAGTTTAATTATTAGTGTAAACACAGAGAGAGAGAGGAAATTCCAAAAAGTAGTATTTAAGGTAGTACTGGTATTGAGGGTTTTTTCACGAACTTCAAAAGTTTAATTCCTAGCATTGATATTTTGACACTGGTGGCACTTTTGCACTGAGCTATATAGAAATAAAAATAAATAAATAAATAATATCTATAATATTTCTTGATTTTTGAAGAAATGAGAAATGTGTTAATGCCTGTGTGTAAAATTGATTTAAATAATATAAAAAAATATTAATTGGAGCATGACAGTCTTAACGCGACTGTTTCTGGGATGGGGGACCTTTTTCCTGGAAGCTCATATCAAGTAGGTGTCTGATACTTTCGATATCTTGTTTCACTAACAACTGGTTCTTTCTTCAAAATATACCGATTTCCAGTCTAGAATTCACTTTACTTTATAAATTCTCTAAATTTTTCTTTATAAAAAAATAATGGAAATAAATGCAGTAAAATATTTTTGATTCAAGTGATACTACAGAAAACTAGCTTTCAGAAACAGAACGATTTGCTTTCATAATAAATTAGGAAACAAAAGTTGATTGTAAATTAATGTTTACAACATGTGTAAATGATAGAAAGGCTGGTTAATATGAAATTTTTTGTCTTAATTTTGTAGAATTATTCTTTGTTGAAAATTTCATTTACCTTTTTGTACAACGTTTGTGATGTGATTTATATTTGCACAATTCATCATATTCTGAATTTAACTCTGTATATGTCTTGTATCCTACAAAGATTTAAAAATTCAAATTTATCATAACCAGATTATTCACTGAACATTTGGTTACTGAAATACACACATTTGTGTTAAAATTATTCTTACTTTTTGAGAAATGTATCACTCTGGGGAATACCCTACTCATATCGTAAAGCATTTGAAATTTACTTCAGATCACAAAAAAAAGGGGGGGGGGAGTTGTTTGTTTTTTTCATTTTTGAGAATTTTTTATTTTATGTACACGTTATTTTATTTTTTCATAGCTGTAGAGTATCATTGGAAAAAAAATCAACTGATATACAACAGTTCTTCGAACATTCTACAATCTTAATATCTTAAATATAAGCCAATATAAAACAAAAAAGAAAAAACTACAAAAAATTGTTAATGAGCTTTATGTATGTTATGGAACAGTACGTGATGTACATTAACTTTTACGAAAAAAAAATTCATGTCAAGCATTATATCTCCACAATATTATTTTTTTTAAAAAAAGAGTTAAATAATAGTTTTTAAAAAATGATACTATCTTTTGTAAGGTATGCATACGATGTAACTTTTCAAACATACAAAGATCAAAAAATATTCTTACATAAGTATTATTGCAAAAATTTTCATTAAATTTGTAAATTTTTTATGCAGTAACCTACAAACATTGCCAAACAATTCAACCAAATGACAAAGAAATTGTAAAATTAAAATTTTAGATATTCCTCTAACAATTAAACTGAAGGGAATTTTAATGAATTGCAATCAGAATTTTTTTTAAATATTCACAGTAATCAGGTTGTTTTGTAATTATTAAAAATTTCTATGTAAACATTAATTTACAGGCAGAAAATTTGCAAGTTTATAGAAGAGAGTAGCTGAGTACCTGTAACACAATATATATTTTGTAGAGTTTAAATAACATTTGTATTGAGTTATGAAATAAAAAACAGTACGCGTCAGCACCATAGCTTAGAACAGAGGATCTCAAACTTGTCATGTTTTTCGATCTGGGTCCTTGCTTACTTAATATTGAATTTTTGCAAATTCATGAACTCAAATGTGTTTTGGATAGTTGGTATACTGTGGTAGCTGCTGCTATTTTAAAAACACTCTTACTTTTCTATCTGTAGTGAAGTGTTGTATGAAAAACTAAAAAATACATGTTAATTTTAAACATTTATTAGATAAAAGTTAAAATTTAGTACCTGTTACATAAAATAAGAGAGTAAAAACAAAGGCTTTTATGACGCTTTAGTTACAAATTGTTAATAACTAGCATAAATTTAGTTAGGTTTTACCTTATACCTACTCGGTTAGTAACGTCCAGTCTAACAAATTAAGAAAAACAAATTAAGAAAAACTTTTATCTTTCTTAACAAAATAATTCAAAAAGCACCTTTTTATTTATCTCTATAAATCCCAGATAAATCTTACCCTTAATTGGGCAGAATTTGATATATCTATTTCTGATGTACAATTTCAATTTCCAAATAATAAAAAAAATACTAATAATTATAGCTTTTTCATTAAATGTTTATAATTATTATGTACCTGAGATGTGTGTGTTTTCAATATTTCAATTGCTTATAACAAATGCCTTTCAGTAATTTGTATTAATATTGGTTTAATTTACTTAAATATTTTGAATCAGCAGAAAGAAGAAAAAATTTCACACTAAATTCAGAAAAATAATTTTTCTGAAAAAAAATATTGTTTCTAAATTTTCAGTTAAATTAGCTTCTTTACCTGAATTTTTATTTAGTTGCAAATGACATAAATGGGCTTTCGACTTTCAAATAGTATATTGAAAGAAAGTCATACCATACATTTTGTAAATGAAATGAAAATTAAATTTTTTTTTTATTTAGTGCAATAAATATTTTTTTAGAAACATGTTCTCAAAAAAATTAACGGATACTAAAAATGTTAATGAGAAGGACATTGATGGATTAAATTTTTTCGAAAAAATAAAATCTTTGCTATGTTTTACCAAAGAGGATATGTCACCTATTGATGTTTTGAATTATATTTATGAAAACAATCTTATCGGTACATTTCCAAATATTGCAATAGATTTACGGATTTCTTTAACCCTGCCAGTTTCGGTGGCTTCTGGAGAACGAAGTTTTTCAAAGCATAAAATTAAAAAAAAACTACATGCGATCTACTATGGCGCAGGAGAGATTATCGGACATGTCAATTATATCCATAGAGAGCGAAATTTTGGGGGAAATTATGGATTTATAAAGGAATTGATAGGAGCATTTGTAGCTGCTAAAGCTAGGAGAATCAACATTTGAATATATTTTCTAATTTTTATATTTTACTTTAAAAATTTTATATCATTTTTGCTTTGTTTTGTTTTTAAAATTTATGTAATAATAAAAAAAAAAATAATAAGACAAACGTGTTTTAATATTATAATTTTAAAGCTTTTCAGTTCGAAAGTCAAATTTCGAATACTATAAATGAGTATTTCACATTTTATTTGTAGCACTTTATAAGAGCGCAACAGAACCCCATAAAGGGGCGCCGAATTTCAACTTGAACAAGGGCGCTTAATACCCACGCGGCGGCCCTGTGTCAGCCGTCCATATCTTATAATACATGGTCATACTATACTTGTGTTCAGAAAGGATGGTCCGCTATTGTGAAGAAAAGATGCATAGGATTGTGTATTCTTTAAAAACAGGACTTTTTTTTAACTTCTATATAATATTTATACTGTATAATATGTGTACTTTTTAAAAATACTTTAAAATAATTTTATACATTGTACAATTGTTGTTTTGTTACATAGTTTCAAATTTAAATGTGTTAGGAAAAAAAACTCTTTTCGAGTATTTTGGGAGTTTTTTTCCTACCCTTCTCGATAATTCGAACTTTTGATAATTCGAAGTTTTTCAAGGGTCCGTCCAACTACGAATTATCGAGAGTCGACTGTATCTATAAAAACAGGAGAAACGTAATAAAATAGAAAAAATTATGGGATTTATTTGTTACAAGACACTACGCTAGGAACAAAAATATTGCGCAAAATAATCGTATTTTGTGAAGTTGTAAAGAATCTCTCGGGCTGCAAAATTATTCAAGGCAAGCCGTGGGTTGGCCCTCCCCTGCGTTACAATAAAGCAGGTACATTAACAGGTGAGAGTTATATTAACGTTGTACTATTAAACATAATACAAGGGCTACTGGTGACGGACCTCGTCATTTTGATCCGATGTTAAGTAACGAGAACGACATCGGAACTGGCATTCCCCTCTTTCCAAACTATCACACCACGCTAACGGGAGGACTAATCCGTTATAGACTTAACGTGCATTAGCCCTTCTACACGGAGGGTCTTAAGTGGGGCACTAGGGCTCAAACTCATCGTACGCCGGACACGAACTCGTGGCCATGGCCACTACCGCGGCCACATAGAGCAGAAAATCTCAAATTTTTACAAATGTGCCTTCAAATTATGATTGCAAGCCTTAATGCATCTTTCATAACAATTTATTGAATGATTGTTCATTAACTCTCTCTCTGAACCGAGATGAGTGGCCGCGGTAGTCAAGTGGTCTAGGCATCGGATCGTGGCTAGCGTATCATGAGTTCGATCCCAGTACCACTAAAGACCCTCCGTGTAGGGGAGCGATGCACGTTAAATCTGTCGAGAGCTCAAACGTCCTCTCGTTGGTGTGATGTGGAAGTTAGGAGAGGGTGGTGCCAGCTCAGGTGTCGTCCGCGTCACTTGACTATAGTTCAAAATTACGCGGAGCGTCGCCAAAAGCCTTCGTGTTGCTAATCAGTGCGACGTTAATATTCTCTCACTCACTCACTCTCGCCTCTTGGTTTAAAAAGACAGGCAGAATTATCCTTTACGCTCTCATAGTTTGAGTGGTTAGAGTGGACACATAACATTTCGTGGTCTGAGCGGACACTTTGAAACTCATCGTAGTTGCAGCCGACACATTTTTACTTTTAGGGTGTTTTCAATTCTTTCATCCAATTTTAAATTTTCTTTTTTCCTTTTTATCTCAGCGCGTCTCCTAATTCTCTAGATTTCAAATTAAAAGAAACTCATTAGTTAAAATACTAAATGAAGAAACACAAGAAGTCGAATTCGAAAGAATTCGAAACATCAAACTATTTAGAAAAATGTCTAACATCTTTAAGTTTTGTCACTAGGTTGAACTAAATCCAATGTTAAATGATATTTATGCCTTTATAATAAATGTTAGTAAGTATTTATTTATTTGTATTTATTTTTCTTTTATTTGCTTTTATCTTGTATTTTACTTCTAGTACTTATTTTTACTGACATTAATGAAACTAATTAATTTTATGGCAATTGCACCTGTTCTACTATTTATTTGACTCTAAATATTAGAATAGGTTTCCACAAAATTCCTGAAATTCGTTTATACCCTTTATTATATTGTTACTTACTATTAGTTCTTAATTATTTCTCTGAAAATTTTCATTTTTATTACATTTTTCTGTGTTTAAAATGTATATTCGCACTATAATATCTTAACAATTTAATACAAATAATTAAATTTGATTGGCAAAAATGTACCTATTATCCTTGTAATTCGTTAATCGAATTTGTTCTAAAATGGGGGGGGGATGTGTCCGCTCTAAACATGATGAGTTTCAAAGTGTCCGCTGAGACCACGGAATGTTATGTGTCCACTCTAACCACGTCCGCTGTGGCCACGCCACCCTCTTATAACCCTCCTCCTCCGAAGTGAATTTCCGCAAAAACCATTTTTAGTGGATCTCTATAGAACAAAATAACCAAATGTCATTACTGTAGGTCTAGTAACTCGAAAACGGGATTGCTGGAACACTTTTTGTCTTTCCACCCCATTAACTTCTTGTATCTCTCCATAGGAATATATTTTTGTTAAAATTGTTTCTTAGCGGAAAATAAATATGCCTGCCAAATTTCAAAAACAAAGGTCTAATCGTTCAAAAACAAGATTGTGTGTGTTTATCTATAAAGCTTTTTAACACCTCGCAACTCACCTTGGGAATCGATTTTCGCAAAACCCTTTCTTAACGGATGCTCTCTCCATGAAAGGAACATGTCTGCCAAATTTCAAGTATGTAGTTCTAATAGTTCCAGAGATATATTGTGATGACTGAGACGCTTTTCTCCATTATATACTTGTATGTAACGGAATCTTTGAACTTGATTTTTACCTACTTTAAAAGGTCAGATTAACTCGAAATTTTGCACACTTGTCATGGACCGATGACAATACAAAAATTTTATAATTTTGTTCCATTGTCCTGATCAGGATCATTAGGAATAACGATTTCCAGATTTGGTGACTAATTCCATACACTACTTTCAGATTTGGCAAGATATTGCATATACCATTTTCAGATTAGGCGACTTATTCCAGATTTAGTGTCTAAAAGATACAGGTGCAACTCTAAAATTGAATACACTTGTGGTTAATACAGATAAAACAAACAAACAAGTGTTCTTTATGTGAGAAAGGGGAGGGTGGGTGCGTCAACAATTTTTCATCATTATATGAACAATTGTCTAGTTTTTGTGAAAATGGCTATAAAAAAAAGGACTCGTGCATGTGAAAAAAATAATTTATGCTTTAATTGCTAAATAATTTTTCTTTTTATAAAGGAATACTTTTAGAAGTGATGATACGAATTAACATTATAACAATATGTTTAAAAGGTTATAATACAATTGACACTTAATATTTCTTTTTAACACACTTTTATTAATTTAACTTGTATGTATAGAGACGGAATCTTTGAAATAGAAGGATACGGGACTCGTACGAGGCCCCGTAAACGGAGAGAATAAATACACTTCAGACCCGTTAATTAATATGCATTGGACAGCAAGACTAATTCCAGCAGCCACGTAATTCCTGCTCCAAATATCTTACACAAGGATAAATTCAACAATGAATAAATGATAGTTTAAAAAACTAAAAAAAACACGCTTTTATTGTAGATCGAACTAAAAAATGAAAAATAAATTATAGTTTAAAAAAACCTAAAAACACGCTTTTATAGTGAATCGAACTAAAAATCAAAATAAATAATTCTTAATATTAGAATAAAATGATTAACGAGAAACTTAATGTCATTGGGGTAAAAGCGTGGGATACTTTGCACTACATTGTTGCACTAACTCAGAATTTCGGAATGGAACTAGTAAGAAATTATAACAATTAATAACCCCACGCTTTTACCCCAATGCCATTAATTTTCTCGTTAATCATTTTATTATTATTATTAAGAGCTATTTTTTTTAACTTTTTAGTTGGATTCACGATAAAAGGGTCTCTTTTAGTTTTTTTTTAAAACTATAATTTATTCCTCCCTATTAATTACATTCTCAGCAAATAAATAAATAAATAAATAAATTTTATGAATTTTTAGAATTATTTTTAGCACATCGAAAATACTTTTTAAAAAATTATCTTGAAAAATTAATATATTTATTGAATTTCAAACGAAGTAATGCCCTCTGATTTATGTCAGCTTTATCGAGTTAAAATAACACCAGACATCAATCTTTATGCCCTATTTGAAATCTTATCTTTTGTTTATTTAAGTTTTAAAAAAATCAAGTGTTTTATATCTCTGCTAGTGAAGACAGGAAGAGAAAAGAGTTAATATTATGGCTTGGATTACCCAACTGATTCATTTGTTATCGAAAAAAAAATATGGCTTACTTTTAAATATTATTTATCTCTTTTCAGAGATTGAACTTGTTTACTTTAAGATATTGATTTGTCACATTTCCTGTATTAGATTTAGCCGCTGTTGAAAGTGTTTGCGACACGTTACTCTTTTCAAAACCGTAGGTATTGAAATTTCTCTAATTTTCAAATTAATAATTAAATAATTAAATTTGAATCAAGAATGGGATCAAATTATGAAATAAAATTAAAATTATTTGAACGTTCTCAAAAAACTTGCTTTAAAAATAATTATATATAGATGAATGATAGATAACTTTTTCATTGAGAACATTTATAAATCCCCGTGAAACACAAAGTATCCCACGGGGTCTTACAGAAGTTAGCATAAAGCACACATCCCAAAGGAATTCAAAGTCATATATAAAAGATTACAATGCAAACATCCATGCCTTCTCCGGGATTCGAACGCAGGCCCTGCAGTCAGCATCCCTAACCACTATGCTGGAGGGTCGACAATGATAGATAATGATATTAAGCAATCCAATAATCCCCAAACTGTCTATCGCGAGCTACTAGTAGCTCGCGGGGATATTTTCAGTACATCGTGTTAACGCTCCTCTTGACCCTTTCAGCCACTTGGCCGCGCACCTTTGAATGCCACCAAACTCTTAAGGGTGCCGCCATTTTTTTATTTCTTAATTATACTCTGAATTAACATTATTTCCCAAATTTAAATACAGTTGACTCTCAATAATTAGAAGTTGAAGGGGCCAATGAAAAACTTCGAATAATCAAGAGGGTAGGAAAAAGCTTCCAAAATACACGAAGAGAAATTTTTTTCGAACACATTTAAATTTGAAACTATGTAATAAAACAACAATGAGATTCATCTGTATAGATTATTTTAAAGTACCTTTAAAAAGTTTATATTTTACAGTATAAATAGTATATAGAAGTTAAAAGTTTTGTTTTAAAAGTATACATTTATGTATTAAAAACAACTATTAAAATAATACATACTGTACATAATTTTTTTTTTGACGAAAAAAATTTGTCTTTTTTTTTGTTTTTGTTTTATGGCATTTAATCTAACTTTGTCAAAAGATTTTTCTTGGAAAATTGAAGCTTGAAAAACGTCCGCGTCAACATGATTTTAAAGGAAAAAGTTGCATAGTTTGTTTAGGGAGAGAGAGACGACCACTTCAGCTTCTGTCAGAGCTATTGGTGTCAACTCCGATGGTCATCAAAGGGGCTGCATTACAGGGGAGACAAGCTTAGACAATACAACACAAAACATGTTAGCTCCAATCTGTTTGCTACAGGATACATGATAGTATTGTCGAGAGTTTTATTAGATTACTTCGAATTATCACGTGTTGTATTCTGGCCAGCCACATATTTTACTTCGAAATATTGAGTGCACCTAAACGTATTGTTTAGTTCGAAATATCAAGAGTTTTTCTAGGGACTGAGCATCTACTTCGAATTACCGAGAAGTTCGTATTATCGAAGGTTTCAATTATCGAGAGTCGACTGTATAAAAAATTCTGATTGAGTTCGTAATCTATTAGTGATAACGGATACACCTGAGCAGGAATTCATTTTGAATGAAGAGGAAGAACTCATTTCACTCTGTAATAGACGAAATTTAATTTCAAAACATTCAGAAAAGTCATTTAATTCATTTTGAATTAAAATTTGAGGCAAAAAAACTTTGAAAACATTGTTACAATTTTCTACATCTTCTTTGTGTAAATTTGGTCTTTCAGTATTAACGAGTATAAAAATGAAAAAGAGATCGAGACTTTTAAATGTAATGACAAAATGTGAGAGCGACATTATCATTTTTACGACCCAATATGAACGAAATTATCAAAAATCGTCAAGCTCAAACGTTGCACATAAAATGCATTCTTATAATTAATATGTAATTAATGACTCAATAAACATTTTGTTGTCTTTGTCGTACATATTTTTTGAAGTGAAAACTTCTTTAGCGAGGTTGGGCACTTTTTGGTAGGGGGAAATCTTACGAGTTCACGTCACCGACATGCTCTGACTGGCGCACGCGCAGTGTGCTGTTCGCCTTAGACACTTTTGGATGGGTGATTTCTCGTGCGTTCGAGTCACCGGCATGCTTATAGCAGTATATCTGTAGCTATACAGCTGACGTATAGTGTTGTGTATATCTTATATGTGAAGTTGAATGGATTTAGTGAAGAGTTCAATGTGTATACACTGTGCATTGCTCGTTGCGATTCCGAGAATGGGCAATACATATTAATGGTTGCCGTTTATATTTCGCCTGGAAAATCTATGAGACAGATGCAACAATTTTTATTCGAAAATTGGATGATTTATACAAAAGAAGGTTCTGAAATACTCGAAAAAATATTTGGTGAAAAATATGATAATGTACAGATGATTTTAAGTGGAGACTTCAATATTAACTTTGCAGATGATAAAAATCTACCACTAATTGAATTTCTAAATGAAACACTTAATTTAAATACGTCAAATGATCGAAAAAACTCAGTACTACAAAATATAAAACGCCGATTGATGCGGTTTTTACGCGATAGATAAATTTGAATCAAACATTTTCCTTTCTTACTTTAGTTACCATAAGCCTATTGTATCTTTTTTAGAATAAAATGAAATAGTTGAAAGTACAAAAAGTCTAAGTATTGTTGAAATTAATGATGACAATGATGCAAACTATTAAAATAATGTCAAAAATCAAGTACATTGAAATTTAAGTAAATACAAATACTATCCATAAATAATATGATTGTATATTAATTGTTATTTCAATTGAATTGTATTTATATTTTGCCATGATCTTGTACAGCCCGTAATATATTTGAATAATAAAAAACCATATAAACATGCATTTACTTGTTGCTCGGAGTGTCAATAGATGTGAAAACCAGATTGATGTTGATAATTTTAATTCAAATATTATGACATTTCAAATTTGAATACGAAAAGTTCTAAGTTTTCACTTCTATCGGCAGTCTCCATAACTGTCAATTTGTTTTTTTATTTAACATTGAAAATTATCAACATAAACTATTTTACATAGTGTATTATAGATAAGTAAAATTCTTTTGAGCTTATTTAATTTTTAGTGTACCGCAAATTTTGAAATCGTTAAAAGAGTACCGCAACAAAAAATAAATAAGTAAAAAGATTGAGAACCACTGTATTATACCTACAGATTTAAAATTTTGCAAATATAATTTTTCTGTTCTGCAGAGAAATACTGTCTTTTTTTTTATTTAACGCATTCAGGGGAAAAGGCGTAAATAAGTAAATCCTTCGCTAACACATACAAGATACTTGGGTTGCCCATCCGATATACTGGTTAGCGACGCTGAGTGCTTTGCCGTAGGGCCTGGGTTCGAATCCCCCGGAGAAGGTATTAATGTTTGTAAATGTATAATGTCTTCGAGGAAGGGGGGTTCTCTAAAATAGCCGCAAGTACTCTCGTGAGGTTGGTGGAAGGGGAAGAGAGGTGGAAGGCCCCTGACCCCTCCCAGGGTGTTCTCCCTCAAAATTGGGGTGGAACCGAGCCAAATCATACTGTCACCTGCATGGTGCTCAAAGCTACGTCTAACGACAGGCGTACAATATATAGCTCGATACCATGATGAATTTTATGGGCCTCGATCTGACTACGTCAGACAAGTGGCATTAGCAACAACAACACATACAACAGATAATGATGATGTGCGCACATCATCCGGAACTACGCACTTCTTTGCTTGGAAGCTAGCAGGACGTTCTTTCCATTTTCTTGATTAATACCTGTCTATTAGCTGACGAGCTAATGCTATACGGAATGTAAGCTGGTCTGAACTTCTGTTTCTTTTGTTCACTTGCCACAGTAGGAAACCATTTATGACGGCAAGGTCAATAAGAAAATAAAAGATACTATGCCACTATTTTACAGATCTTTTTCTTATTTAGTATCTTTCTTTTCTTTGATCGAAGCGTTCAACCCCTCCCATAGCCTCGTTATAGACAGCTTTTGGACGGGTACTTCTTATTTAGTCCTATCTTTTTTTTTTGTCTGATTTACAGTAGCACAAAACTGAATAGGGAGTTAGTCTTCCCATCGTTATTAATAGCAAGGTCAATATATTATAACGGGTTATTAAAATTTATTGAGATGAAATAAAATCGTCTGTATCAAATTTTTAAAAATCCGATTGAAATGCAATAATTTTTTTTATTCATTTCTAGAGTCATAGAATGTTATTTTGTATATTACAGTACATAAAATATGCTTGCTTATGTTATACATATAAAATCCACGACTTTCATATGTACCGTAAAAATATAACTCTTTAATAAATGAAAAAATTAAATTTTCGCGCAACTTTTTTTTTTTTTTGCTTAAAATTTCAAGAGGGGAAAATCGTTCGCCAAAAAACCCAATATGAAAGAAAGAAAACTTTGAAAAAAATTAGAATGAAATGTTGTGACGGTTCTATCCGCGCTCCTACTAGTAATAGTCCTTTGAGAGAATTTCTGGTCTTTAAAAATGATTTTATTATAAAACTCCTCTTCGAAGAATAAAGTGGCCGCGGTAGCCAAGTGGTCTAGGCATCGGATTATGGCTAGCGTGTCATGAGTTCGATCCCAGTACCACTAAAGACCCGCCGTGTAGGGGCGCGATGCACACGTTAAATCTGTCGAGAGCTCAAACGTCCTCCCGTTGGTGTGGTGTGGTAGTTAAGAGAGGGGGTGCCAGTTCAGGTGTCGTCCGCGTCACTTGACCATGGTTCAAAATGACGCGGACCATCGCCAAAAGCCCCCGTGTTGCTATAACAGTGCGACGTTAATATTCACTCACTCACTTCGAAGAATAAGACGTGATTATGTTAATTAAGACTACTATATATAGTCTAGGCTTTCAGGTTAGAGAGGGAGACTGCTATCGGAGCAGAGATGAATCAACTTGAATGAGAATCGCGAATATTTAAAATTTGGTAATTGAATTTCTTAAGGTAACGAATTGTCACTGGAGACAGAATCTAGATTAAACAACTAAGAAGTCAGAGTTATCGCCTTGAGGAAGTGTATTAAGAATAAAAGTGCTCATATCGCGTGTACCTCGTCTACATAGTTATTAATTGGGTGCATCGCTTAGACTGGATCGATTGAATTTAAGTTGATTAATATTGTGAATAAATTAGATAGTTTTGTGGCTAGTGTTCCTTCCAATCCTCCCACACTTTTAGGCTTTCAGGCGAGAACATTACAGTGTAAAAAAAAAATTCATTCATATCTGGAAACATACAATGTACTGAAATTATTTTCATTTTATTTCTAATATTTTTTTACAATATTTTAAACCTTATATATATATATATATATATATATATATATATATATATAAAGTTCTTTAAACTAGTTTTAAGCGATGACTAAACAGGATAATCCGACAAAAAAAATACAATTTTCTCTCTCTCTTTTATCCAAACTACTCCAGAGAGTTAAAATCAATCTTAAAATTCTAAGATTAAGAAGGTGTAAAAGAACAAAAAAAAAAAAAAAGAGGAAGAAGCACCCAAGATTAGCACAACTACCTCTTAAGCTAAGCAAAAATAGCAAACCGAAGTCAAAATCTCTTCAGGTTTATAAGCATAAATCTTCCACTTAAGAAGCCATTGTCACCAAAGTATTTTTCTTTCACCGTTGAACTTATACCAGACACCATAAAATGATTCTTTTTTTCGATTATGTTGGGTGAAGTGTGCCAGATGAGTATACTCTTGTGGTTAATGGAGCAGTTCGAGCGCCCAGATAAAATAAATAAATCGTTTGCTAAAATCGAAGGACGTCCGCAGATATCAAGGTTAAACGCTTTGCTTTGTTTTCCTGTTTAACGCATCATCTAAGATCTAATTACGTATTTCCGTCCAGAAAAGATGTCAAGTGTATTTTGAAAGAGAGGAAATGCATAATTTTAAAATAGTTACTGCTCCGATATCTGTGTATAGTTACAGTAATAAGATATTAAATGGACCCGTATGATTTAATCCAAACAAATCTACTTTTTTCTTTGAAATCACTATTTGTAGCATAAATTATTTTTATATTATCAATTATAATTCACTACTAATGTGTATGGTTAATTTAAATTTTACCATTTAATTCTGTCGCTAAGCAAACAATATTACTGTAGAAAAAAAATAATTTCCAAGGATAAAATTCCACGAACAAAAATCAAAAGTGAAAGGGAAAAAAGTTACAATAAATTTTTGCACCTGATTTTTCGAATACTCACAGAAGAATCCTTAAAAGAGACATTTTAGCGAATTCTTCTTCTAATCCTCAAGAGGAAATATGTTTGATAAATTGTTTGATCTGAGAACCTCTTTTTGTAAGCAAATGCTTTGAACCATACGAATTGTAAATTTATTTATAGAGAATGTGAGTCAGTTTAGAGGAATTAGAGATAAATATAAGACAAATATTAATTCAGAATATCTTCCAAACCAACTTTTTATTTGCAGCACATAAACTAACTGAAATTCTATTCTATTGCCAGAAAACATTTTACATTAGCCAAGAAATAAATTACAAAATAAATCGTCTGCTAAAAAAATAATATTTGGCAAATAAGAATTATATTATTATTAAAATATTAATACATAACCAAATTATTATCTAATTAATTAACAAATAATTAATCACTAAATAATAAATAAATAAATAATAAGTAAGTTCATTTTAATTATAATTTTAAATCTGCAATAAAAATGTTTTCCATTTTAAATTAAATCAGTTGCCAAGAAAAAAGGTAACAGTAAAATTTCCTCTACAGAATGAAGGTTACTGTTAAAAGCAGGGATGGGTATTAAATCGATCGCGATTGACCGGTGGACCACTAAGACATTTTGGGGATACTAAATGAAAAACATATCGTATTTATTCTAATCCGAGCAGTATACCAAATTCTCAAAAAAATTTTGCGAAAAATGAAAAATAGTGTAAAATGGTTTGTCGATATCCAGTTTTGAGAAATTAAAGTAAATTCAAAAAGGGCGGGGGGGGGGCTAATGAGAATTGAATAATTAGTTATTTTACCAGTATAAAATTTCGAATTCTTACATGGGTCTATAATTACTCTAATTAGCTGATCCAACAATTTTTTCGCTTCGATTCTAAGCCACCCCCGATTTTCAGAAACTGGAAAGAAAATGCAGCTTAAATTCTAGTAAATGCTGTATGTATGGAACACCGACGCCAGCTAGACTGAAGAACCGATGTGACTGTGTTTACTTAAGCAAATAATCTGACTAATGTGTAAATGACACATGTACCTTCACTGGAAGTGCACACTGCCGCTGTAAAGGAAAAAGAAAGAGATTATTTCAATGCCAGCGTGGAAAAAAATTTCCCCCACACGCCGACTGAAGGGAAGAATAAATGTTGAGGATCAGCTCTTCCCGCGATAGCACGGGGTTGGCTATTGAGACATCATCGACCTTGCGCTTTCACGTGATTGGGTTCTCGTGCGATGGCGCAAGACTTAGTAGTGAACAAATTCAGTGCCCCGTCGGATTCAAATTCTTCTATTCACATATGTTCTCTGCATTAGACGCCCACAGTCTAGCAGTTGTTCCCAGTTCTTCAAACGTTCGATTTGATTATTATGAGTTACTTGTGTTTTTTGTAGTAAAAATAGCAATCTGTCATATTTTAAAAGAGGAGTATAATTTCGAAAAAAGTGTTAAGTGAAGAAAACATACAATTTTTATACAAAATGGGCACGCCTACACTACTCGGTGGACCGCAACATTTTAAAAACTTTAGAAGTAGCCTGTACACTGGAAAAATCCGCTCACCCCTAGTTTAAAGCTAAGTGAATCGAGTTCGGATATAAAGATGCGCACTGTAAAGCTGCACGAGGACTACTGGTGACAAACTTCGTAATTTTGAGCCACCGTCAAGTAACGAGAATGACATCTGAGTTGGCACACCCTCTCCAAACTACCACACCAATGGGCACACGTTTGAGCCCCCACAGATAAAACTTGCCTCGGCTCCTATACGGTGAGTATTCAGTGGCACCAGGGCTCGAACTTACGACACGCCGCATCAAAATCATGACCGTAACCATGAGGCTACCAAGGCCACAACGTCGTGGAGAAAGTTTATACAAAATAGAAAGAGACAAAATATGAGCATTCAAAAAGCCTTATATTTCTTTTTTAAGCAAGCTGAAGTTTGTGAAGACAACAGTATCCCGAAAAACAATACGATGAATCATTTTACGATGAGTCGTTTTTTTTTAAAATGATATTCATAAATTTTGGCGCAAAATTTTCGTTAGCGCACACTCTCACGTTTTTTTTATTTATTCTACTTTACTTTGTCACGTGTTCTACCTAGTCTTGCCATAAATTCTAGATAGAAAAATTTAAGATCGTGTGCTTCGATTTAAGCGCAGCAGACGATTTTAAATTTCGGCGTTGGACATCGTCTGCAATATTTTTTGAAAAAATGTTCTAAATCTAAATGTTCTAAATAGAGCTTGAATACATGTCGAACAGAAGTGAGCAGCTTAGAGTTAGAGTTATATTTACGTCGCACTAATCAGCTACATGAGGGCTATTTGCGACGGACCTCGTCATTTTGAACCATGGTCAAGTGTCAAGGACGACACCTGAGTTGGCACTACCCCTCTCCCAACTTCCACACCACACCACATTTGAGTCACGACATATTTAACATTCATCGGCTTCCTCTGCATGACGGGACTTAAGCAGTACAAGGCTCGAACTCACGGCAACACCGACCACTAGTCCGTTACCTTGACCACTAGCCCCTCCCCCCTTGGACACAAACACCCCTTGGACTTTTCAACAGAACTGTTCCTTCTTAAAAGGTGAAGATGACCCAACTGGGTTTGAAAGAAAATGTGCCAGAATTCATAGAACTCAAAAATTAACCTTCCAACCGTCGAAATTTAAATTTGCTTCACCATAAATTGTGTGAAGGTGTGCCCAAAACGGCATCCCGGTTAGAACGATTTTAAACGTTCGTTAAGGAAATCAGGGACAGGAATTTCCATGGAAGTAGTACGTGCCTCGATGGATGATTGGACAACGAGACTTAAGCCAATGTCAAGTCAAAAAGTGATCATTTTGAATAAAACATGCAATATGTTAAATTTAAAGTAAAATAAAACTTTAAGAAGAATTAAGTGAACTGCGTTTCACATGAAAACGCTTAAGACGAAATATCGGTTAATACGAAATAATGTAACGGTCCCGACAAACAACTATGCATTCACCCCCCCCTCTCTTAACACGAAACGAAAATTGCGAAACACGAAAAGATTTCCCTTCAGAGGATGAAAAAAATACGGAAAACACCAGCCATTTAAGAAGGTTATGAAATGACAGAGAGGTGGTTTCACATGTTTCATAGAAAGGAAGCTAATTTGCCTTTGAATTACTCTCGGAACAGCATGTGACACGAGTCAATTTTGTTTATCTAGCTACTTTCACCCTCCGCCTCTACAAACGCCACACAAAAACATCTCATCTCTCATCAGTTGGCTTTGGAGTGAGTGAATATTAACGTCGCACTGTTCAGCTACACGAAGGCTTTTGACGACGGACCTCGTAATTTTAAACCATGATCAAGTGACGAGGACGACACCTGAGCTGGCACCCCTCTCTCCTAACAACCACACCACACCATTGGGAGGACGTTTGAGCCTCGGCATATTTAACGTGCACCGGCTTCCTCTGCACGGCGGGTCTTCGGTGGTACAAGGCTCAAACTCACGGCACACCGGCCACGAGTCCGTTACCTTGACCACTACATTTCCTGGCTAGTCCTTAGCATGGGTAGACTAAAGGTTAGAGCATCGGACTCCCGACCGGAAGGCCCGGGTTCGATTCCCGATGCCACCAAATGCCCGCCGAGTACACACGGAGTACGTGCTCATTAAATCAGTGGGTCCGAATGGTGTCGAGCAAAATCGTACTGTCACCTTCATGGGGGCTCAAAGCTTAGGCTAACGACAGGCGTAAAATTCTAGCCTTTAGCCGCGATGAATTTCGTGGACCTTGATCTGATGTTGCTGTCGATCAGGTGGCATAAACAACAACTAGCGCTGCGCCCCTATACGGTGGGTCTTTAGTGGTACTGGGCTCGAACTCGTGACATGCCAGCCACGATACGATACCTTGACCACTCGGCTGCGGCGGCCAGTTGGCTTTGGAATTCAGCCCCGAGTACACCGCAGTGTGAGTAAAAATCAGTGAGTTTGGTTGCCGTTTTTTTTTTTTTTTTAAATTTTATTTCAGAAGAAGTTTTTAAAATACGAGCACATTTGCAAAGAGCTCAGGGAGAAAGCAAAATACTATTTCGTTAAAAAATATGATGGAGCTTCTTAAGGTTGTTGATCAAAAACAGAAGTCGAAAATGGAAGTCTGTAGAGATTTTAGTATTGTTAAATTTTGTATACATTTCATTGCGTTCATGCGAATGTTTTTCTCTCGTTGATTTTTATTGAATACATGAATCTATACATATATATGTAAATAAAATGTACTCTAATAAACTTAATTTTATTAAATGTGTATTTATTTTTGCAGTATCTTTTAACACGAAAAAATATTTCAGTCCCCTTGGTTTCGCTTTAAACGATTTTCTCAGTAGTTTTAAATTTGATTACAAATATTTATATTTTAACTCTTTTATAAATGTATCAGAACTTGTGCCACGATTAGGTAAATTACAATGAAATCATAATAAAAGTTAAAATTACAGCTAAGATTTTCTTTAATTAAAATTTTTACTAGTTTATCGGTAGATTTTCTTCCAAGACGTTAAAATTGGAGTAATATTAATTACCCCCAGAAGACCTATCCAGCAATAACAGACTCAAAATTTGGATAAAAATGGCGAAAAACACTTAATTAAACCTCAAAGAATCAGACGCGCGGGCGAAAAAGTTGTTTCTGGTAACCAGACAAGGCTCGGTTAGATGTTCTTGAACTGGAAACGGGCGAAATATTTTTAACTCGCACCAAGGGACAGAAATTTGCGAACCGTTTCTTTCCTGGAAATTTCGAATTAGATAACGTTTCACGGGTGCTTTGAGAAGAGATGGAAGAGGGGGAGAAAAAGGAATTTAAAAACAAATTGCATTCGAAAATATTTCCAGGACGTGCGTGTTTTTCTCATCCGTGTCTTCGGATAAAATAAGTCGTCTGCGTTTTAGAAAAATAAATGAATAATCTGTCGATATTTTCTCGTCTGCCGTCACTTAAATCATCCGTTCGGAATCACGAAAACAAAGATTTTGAGTGTAAAACAAATTCGAATTGAATTTTTCTTTTTTTATCGTTTGCTGTTTATTGCGAGAACTTTCGTAAATTCAAGCAAATTGAAAATTCTAAAGATATTACTTCTTTCATAAAAGATGATGAAATTTTCCTTATGACCAACAAGAACTAAAATCAATAACTCCATATTAACATATAAAAAATTCAATAAAGAACGAAATGTTATGTTAACAAAAAAAAAAAATTAAACTTTCAGACGAAATAAAACCAAATTTCATGAACATTAAACATACCGTAAACGGTCAAAAGACCATTTTTTTTTGTTGTAGAAATAAATATGTATTAAGTGTTGTTTAGTGTTAAAGTATCCGAACACGTACACTGTATTTTTTAAAAAATAAAAATAGCATACTAAAACTTTCTGAATACTTTTAGTCATCAATACCCAATAAATATTAATACAAAACCAGCAATATCTAAATCAAATTATCTACATTTTAGAAAAATCACAAGTGAAATTTTAGCTTTTTAAAAAAAAATTCTTTAAAGCACTTCGAGAAAATTGTAACAAATTTATACCAATAAAAGTATTATTAAAATAAACTACATACAGTGGACCCCAAAAGTGTACGTACACTTGCAATTCCCAATAAAATTTAATAGTTTCGACCAATAAAAATTAATATATTGTAATTGTAATTTTTTTATGATATCTGCAACTTGTTCTTAATAGAATGACATAATTATTTTTTTAAAAATGATATAGCTATTATTTTTAAAAATTAATAATCAAAACGCTATTGAAAAATTACGCCACAAAAGTCTTCGTACACCTTACAAAAATCTCAACTTAGCTTTAAATATTGTATTTCTTTCTTACTTAAGTACTTAGTAAGATAGCTTTTAATGTCCACAATAACTTTTAAATGTTTTGGTACAGATTTAATCAGTTTTTTTGTAATTTCTGCATCGGTTTTCTTCATGCTTCTGTTATTGTTTTTACTTCCCATTATGTGTTTATATGTCACATGTTTTCTTTTTTTTAAATCAAATTGTTACCAAATATGTTCTACTGGGCTAAATAAACTGATTGAGGAGGTTTTTTCAGTATTTTGGACAGTTTTAGAGACACCAGCGGCGTACATTGAGAGCAGAGCGCTTGGCGTCATTATCCTGTTAAAAAATGAAGTAGTCTCCTATATCCAAATTTTCGCCGGATAATCTAGAATTTCACTTTAAAATAGTTAAATCTAGCTGATGATTCACAATACCATAAAAAAATACCAAATTACTTAATTTTGAGGCCGATTTATGCCTCCACGCAAGAACACTTCCATCTCCATGGTTCATTGATCCAATTTAATTCTTGGGATTATGATTCAGAAAATTCAAAATTGACAGCAAATTTATTGGGATGACGGAATATTAAACATTTTTGGTTCTGATGGGCACATAATAGTTTGTAAATGAAAAAATGAGGAATTCAGTTCCATGAATTTATGTGGAACAAGAACTCCTCCATCTCCATGCTTCAGCATGGAGATGGAGAAGTTCTTGCGTGGGGGGGGGGGTGTAAATTGACTTTAAACACATAATGAGAAGTAAAAACAATAATAACAGAAGCATGAAGGAAAACCGATGCAGAAGTTACAAAAAAACTGATTAAATCTATACGAAAGCATTTAAAAGTTATTGTGAACACTAAAAGATATCCTACTAAGTACTAAAGTAAGAAAGAAATACAATATTTAAAGCTAAGTTGAGATTTTTGTGAGGTGTACGAAGACTTTTGTGGCGTAATTTTTCAATAGCTATTTGATTAATAATTTTTAAAAATAATAGTTATATCATTTTTTAAAATATAATTATGTCATTCTATTAAGAACAAGTTGCAGATCTCATTAAAAAACTACAATTACAATATATTAATTTTTATTAGTCGGAAACATTAAATTTTATAGGAAATTGCAAGTGTACGAACACTTTTGGGGTCCACTGTATGTGCATTTATCTATGGAATGTACTAAAATTTTAATGTTTTATTAAAATATAAAAATTTTAGAGCTGAATGTGACATATTTATGAGGTTATTATTGAAATAACTCAAAAAAATATTCATGCCGCAAGAACTATTTTGGAACATTAACTAGAAAATAACGTTAATATCAGGTTCAAAGTTTCATAGAAATACACTTACAGTATTTTGAGTTATCAGACTCACCATGGTAGATTTTTGAGCACCATCCATTTAAATGCCCACTTCTTGTAGATTAAAGACCCACTTACGTTTTTTTTTTTTAGTTTTGTGTAATTTATTGTAATTTGGCCTCTATGTAACGTAGAAACAAAATAATATTTGTTTGCTAAAGCCAAACTATTCATGTATTCAATAAAATAAAAAAAATAAAAATGTATGTTTTGTATGAAAATGGTCATGTCAACATGTTAGAATACCATGAAAAATTGTTTTTCAGAAAAGCTCTTACGTTACACCTACTTACACGAGCCCGGAGTTGCGCAATTTTCAAATCTCATCGATTCGTCTTTTGTTTGAGCGCTACACACTCCCCACTTCCTGTTTAGCTAATGCGTGTACGTATCACATGGAATCTATGCTTAGTAATAAAAATCTATTTTAATTTACCAAATCATCAAGAACTACTCGATTTCCACTATCAGGAGCTGACAATGGATGAACTCATAGAAATGCATGAGCAAGAGCAAGACATTAAAGAAAGAAGTCTTTAGACCCATTTCAATCAGTAGATCGAATGACGGTGTTGGGAATTTGACATTAAATATTAATACAAAACCACAGTTTAATTATAAAAGGGCTATATAAAGTTTAGAAAAAATAGACTCTAACGAAGGAGCGTGTGTTATTCAACAAAAAAAAAAAGGAATAAAATAAGGCTAAAAGTACGCTACTAGGAGATTTTTCAGAAGAAAAAACTCTTTGAGAGCCGGCAGACAACTACTTGTTAGATTTTATGAAACTTTCTACATCAAAATAACTTCGGTTTGCAATTTTGAATTTGTGTTATCTAAGATTTTATTAAACATTTTTTTGTCTAAATTATTATTTTTTCTTTCGTTTACGATACCAACTAAAAACAAATTATATATATTTATATAAAAAATTACAACCCGACTTAAGTTAATTCGCGATTTATGAGGTTACTGTATATTCAAAATTAAATTTTGTAAATTTTATTTAAAAAGGTTTATTTTTTTTAAAGATACAAATTTTTTTTTTAAAAAAAAAGCATAAATTCTTATTAAGATTAGCGATAGTTTCGTTTTTCATTTAAAATTTTTATTTAAATCGCAATTGTATATATAGTAAAACGTTTGAATGGAAGTTATATTTTAAGAGTGAATATTAAAAAAAATACATTGAAAAGCCTCGATTTTTAGAGCGAAAAAAAATTTAAATTTAGAAAAGTGAAAGAAAAAAAAAACTTGAAGTACAGTTCTGCTTTTGAGAAAGATTTTAAACAAAGAGTGTTACGAAATAAGATCGAAGTATTTATTATTTTTAACAATAAGTGAATGCTTAAATTCTTGACTTGAGAAGAAGGTCTCCATCAGAAAATAATCAATTAAGTTTCCAGAAAGCTGTTGATTATCGGAGAATAGACACTTTGAATAAAAATGATATTTTTTAGTTGAATGTCATTTTTTCCACTGAATAGACATTTATGCATAAAGTTCAGTTATAATATAGTTATGCCCCGACTTTAGCGAATTCGGAGAAGTGATTTTCAAATCTCGTCGATACGTCTCTTGTTTGAGAAAAAAATGGTGAAATTGGTAACGTGATAGAAGAAGTTGTCAATCTCGGCAGGCAAATAAATTTGGAAATGGATAGTGATGACGTTCAAGAACTGCTGGATTCCCAGAATTAAGAGCTGACAATTGATGAGCTCGTAGAAATGCACGAGTAAGAAGACATTGAACTCGATTCCTTAGACCCAGTTCAATAAGAAGATCGGTGATGGTTGGGAATTTGACAGAAGGCCTCCGTTCAATTGAAAAAGGGTTAAAAATCCTTCACTAATCCTCTTGGGGTAAATCTGTTTCTTTTAAATGTTGTTCTATTGAAAACTTTCTCCCGAAGAAGACACGGTTTATGTAAATGAAGGGTTATATTTAAGCATTAACTTTTAGGTACGTGAAGTTGGTGGTTAGAAGTTAGTAAAAAGTAGTTGAGAGCTAGTCGAGAGTTAATCGACGATTAATTGGTAAATAATCACAAGATTTCTAAATGACGATTTAGTCTATAAGTTAGAATTGAATAATAACGACAGGAGGTCGAACAACTGAGAACGAAATTACGGCAATTAAGACTGTAGATATACAAAGCGTTCCAAGAGTAAGTTAATTGAATTATAATTAAATATTAAGTATCCTTTTCTGCCGTTATATATATATAATTGCTCCTATACTTAGCAGAAGTGTGCATTTCCTACCGTGGGTTGTTAATTTAAGCGAGAGAATAATAAATTACTAATGGTTCTGATTATGGTTGATATTTCTTCTAATCCCCAAACACCAATAAAGGTGACAACGCGCTTATTACAGGCTTTGTAATTTTGTATTTGTGTTATCTAAGGTTTTATTGGGCGTTTTTTTCTATATTATTATTTTCTTTCGTTCCGATCTAAAAATAATTTATATGTATTTACATTCGACTCTCGATAATTCAAAATAATAATACGTTAATACGAACCTATCGATAATTCGAAGTATATGCTCAGTCCCTAGAAAAACTCTCGATATTTCGAATCGAAACAATACGTTTTGGTACACTCAATATTTCGAAGTAAAATCTGTGGCTGGCTAGACTGTACTACACGTGATAGTTCGAAGTTATCTTATAAAACTCTTGACAATTCGAATACTCACGATCATGTACAGTCCTGTAGCAAATAGGTTGGAGCTTACAAGTTTTGCATTGAGTTGTCTCTGCGTGTCTTCCCTGTAACGTAGCTCCTTTGATAACCATCTGTCTTCTTGTCTCCTGACCTTCTTAGTGTTTTCCGATTCCTCAGGCGAAAAGACACTTTTATTGTTTTCATTCCTTTTAATGGACCGCATTTGTTGTCAGCCGTCCATATCTTTCGTTTAACACGTGGCCTTGCTACACATGTGTTCAGAAAGGATGGTCCGCTATTGTGAAGAAGAGATGCGTAGGATTGTGTATAAATGTATTGAATGTATTCTTTTAATAGAGGATTTTTAACTTCTGTATAATATTTATGCTGTATAATATGTCCTTTTAAAAATACTTTAAAATATTTTTATACATATGTACAATCGCTGTTTTATTACATAGTTAAAAATTTTAATGCGCTAGAAAAAAAATTTCACTTTGTGTATTTTGAGAGTTTTTTCTCTTACCCTCTTTATAATTCGAAGTTTTTCATTGGTCCCTCCAACTTCGAATTATCGAGAGTTGACTGTACATGCGAAACAATACCCCGACTTACACGGTTGTTTCTCTGTCCAACCTTTTGCTTAAGTTCGAGGTACTACTGTATTAGATAATGAAAAACTATATTTAATAATGTATAGCTAGTCTTAGATTAAAAAACACCTTACTTAAAATTTGATTTTATAACTGAAGAAAATCAGAAAATGTGACAGAATCACACAATTACATAAATACGCGTTAAATATTTAGGGTAAAAGTTTAAAAGTATTCAAAAGGAAAAAAGAAGATAATGTGAAACACAAAATGGCTTTTATTCTAAAGAATAATTTTTCATCTTTTAGAGGTCAGTCTAGAAATATACAGCTTGTGATGCATTGTTCTCAAGTCTGATGTATGGCTTCTATTTTTGTCTAACTTTTCTGACTAAAAAAAAGTTTCATCTAAAGGTTTCGGTCAAGGTCGAATCAATCATTAAAGGGTTTTTAGTCTTTTCTATACTTCAAGCCTTTTTTTAGAACTTTTTAATTCATTTTATAAAAAAATGTATTTTAATAAAAATAATTGAAAGCCGCCTATATATAATCTCAAAGAAGCTTCTAAATTCCAGTCTCGTTCGTTTTTAGAATAAAATCGCCATGAACCGATTCAGACGATTATGAAGTTTTTTCATTCGTTTTTTTTTTTGCTAACATTTATTTGGTTCCTTAAAAATCTTTTGTTATTTTGGTTTACGCTGTTCTTCAAATTTTCTTTATCTCTAAATCTGTCCAAGAAAAATCTTCAAAAATAATCGAATAAAGTTTGTGGGAACAAAAATCTGCATTTTGCTAATCTGAGTGGGAAGATTCTAGAAACCATAAAACTGTGGTTAAAAATATGGTGAAGCAATTTTGTGTGATAAAGAACACGTTAATGTAAAAAAAATTCACTGAAAGGAGATTTTCTTTTGGTTAAGGGGGGGGGGGGCCTGAAAGTCTATAAAAAAAAATCTTTCTAAATGCCCACTGTCCAATCATTTTTTAGTCTACTTCGACAAGTCCAAGTGGTCATGATCAGGGATTCGTGGCGTGAGTGAGTGAGTGAATATTAACGTCGCACTATTCAGCTACTCGAGGGGTTTGGCAACAGACCTCGTAATTTTCAACCACGGTCAGTGCCAGTTTATCTATTAGGTGCTTGGGCGGGTGCTCAAGAGCCTGGATAAGCTGGACTCAGATTTTCTGGTTGTAAATTTCGATCCACCAGAAACAAAATGGCCTGAATATTTTCTGCACCCATGGCCCGAAATGAGCTATTGGCGATGGACCTCATAATATTGAAACAAGGTCCACTGATGAGGACGACACCTGAGCTAACACCCCTACCCCTAACTTCCACTCCAACGTAAGGGACTTTGAGCCCAGACAGATTTTAAAAAAAGTCTATCAGCGGCTCTACATGGAGTGGCACTATGACTCGAACTTGCCCAAATTAATTATCAGCATACTTATCATCACAATACATTCTTCGCGCAATAACAATCAAATGATTTTTAAAACATCCGCAGCACCGAACTTTGTTTTTAAATACCCCACGGAATTAAAAGAAATAAAACGCAAATATTATCAATTACGCAGAAGTACATATAATTGAGGTCTAACACGCAAATCTACATTACCTTTAAGTAACTCATGAAGAAGAACAGAAGGAAAACAAATTTTTCAAAACGCTTTATAAAATAGGAAATGCTTTAACATTTTTATTAAATCATAGAGAATAACAAATGGTAAAATATATCATGTATTTGTATTATATTTTAGGGTTGGTAGCTTTTTGTGTTGCTGAATGTCTCTTGAAAGCCTTTCTCACGCAAAATAAAAAGTTATTTGTGTGTCGCCATTTGATAATGAACAAATAATATTAATTTCTTAACCCAAAGTATCTTAATAAAAATTTTATGCGAATTATTGGAACACATGAATTGCTATCTGTATCTTCTTTCCTCTGATAAAATATAAGGTAACCCACATAAATGCTAATTTATAAGTATGTAGGATATCCCATGGAACTTTCTTTGTGAAAGGTTAGATCATACCCTTTGCAGAGGACGGCAATGTTAGTCAAAATAGCATTCCACATCAACGCCATCTAGCATACTTATAAAACGCTAACGCGATTTATTTTTCGGCAGAGGCCCACTAATACTCGACTCACTCAGAGACCTACAGACTATTTGAACTATTAGACCTACAGACTTGCAATTTGGCATTCATGTTTCTTTCATGGAGTATATATCCGCTACAAACGGGTTCTCCGAAAATCGATTCCCAAGGGACTTGCGAGGGGTTAAAGTGTATTATAGATAATTTTATTTCCCCCTTTTAGAACTAATAAGACTTACAAACATGAAATTTGGTAAGCATGCTTCTTCTATTGAGTAGAGATTCGTTAAGGATGAATTTTTTGAGGAAATTGGCTCTCAAGGGTAAGGGGTGCGTTGTAGACAAAAATTCCAGATTGTGTACTATTAGATACCCTTCAAACGGAAAATTTGGCATGCATGTTTCTCTTTGCTGAGTTGAAATCCACTATTAGCGGGTCTTATTGAAATCGGAAATTGACTCTCAAGAAGGATATGGCGCATATTGATTAAATAAATCCATTTTTGAACTGTTATATACTTGAAATTCTGCAAGTATCATTATTTTGTTGGATAGAAATTTATTAAAAATGGGTTTTGCGGAAATCCACTTGGTAGAGAGAGTTATGGGAGCGTGAAAGATAATTCTACTTAGAAATTCAAGTCTTGTCGTTTTTAAATCCAGAGGCGAGGGTTATTAGAATGTTTTTCAATACAATACAGCAATTAATGTTGGGACTTGATATCAATAATTTATATAAACAGTATATACTATCATACAACACCTTGAAATACCCAGCGAACCGGGCGGATAACGGCTAGTAATTCGTAGTAGTAATAACAACAAAGCACTAAGAACCATTGCATTCAACTATTTATTACATTTATTTCCTCTTTAAATATCATTTTCTAAGCATGTATTTTCAACATTATATTGAGACGTTATTATGAATTGCTTTTTCCATATCTGAAGAATAGATACTGTGAGTTAACGTCAAGGTGAATGACTTTTGCAACTCAGTTCTCAGAGATGAATGCCTGTTGGTTTATTTCTGAAATGATTAACAAACGGAACACCTGCTGACAACATTGCGACCGCTCTCTCAGTAAGACATTTCAAGAAATCCATTACCTTGATTGCATGCGGGTTGCCACTAGTCACAAAAACAGTGCTAAACAAATAAAAATCAAAATAATTCTGCAAAAAATTCCACGATGTTCTATTTCGTATGCGGTCGCAATTCACGATGTTAAAATGTTAATGAGTGACATTGGTCATTGTATCAAACTCCACTTTAAAAAAAAAATTTAAAAGAACAATTGACTAAAATATACATCCCGCTTGGTAATTTAAACTGGAAAATAGAATTAAAATCTTTGACCCAATCATAGTTTCGTTTAATTATTCATGTGCTCAATAAAATATGTTCTATTTTTTAAAAATCAAATGGAGATTAGTCTCTCAGTGAATGGATATTATATAAAGTCGCTCTATTCAGCTACCCGATGGCTTTTGGCGAGGGACCTCGTCATTGTGAACCATGGTCAAGTGTCGAGGACGACACCTGAGCTGGCACCCCCTGTTCTAACTTCCACCCCCACACAAATGAGAGGATATTTGAGCCTCGATATATTTAACATGCATCGACCCCTTCCGCACGGCGGGTCTTCAGCGGCACAGGCTCGAAATGACACGCGAAACACGAGTCCGTTACTTTGACTACTGGGCTACCACGGCCGCAATTTTTAAATGCAATGTCATTTATAAAGACATTCTGTCAAAACACATGTTGGGATAATTATTTGAAATAAAGGTTCTAAAATGATTATTTCGTGAGGTAGTAGAAGCTTCTAGAAGATTTTTTCCCAGCCTATATAAGTACGATGCAGAGAAGCAACAGTGAAATCAAAGTTGGCAATGGTCATGCAATTCATTTGCTTTGTGTAGTATTGTTTGAGAATTTATATTACTTTGAGAATTTGTGCTATTGTGGATTTTGCGCGTGTTAATTGTTCCCTGTTAGGAGAAAAAAATACAAATATTATTATTTTGTAAAAAAAAAATATATATATATATATATATATATATATATACCGTATCGTGGTGAAATCTTTCTGATTCTGTAATTATTTTTTGTCTGAGTTTCATAAAAAATAAAAAAAAAATTAGATTGCTGTTTTAAAAACGACAAAATTCAAAAAAAAAAAAAAATCCCCTTTTCGTTTTTCATTTTGCGTTACCGAGCACAACGGAATAAACAGCCCACAGGGGTAAGACAATTATGCGTTTTAAGGTTTTTAATTAATATCTTTTTAACTATTTGCAACATCAGATTATAAATGGTCAAAACATGCATTGTCTTCCAAACTAAACGTGTATACAAAATTTCAGCTCAATCGGTTGAAGATATCAGCTTCAAAATTGAGTTGCAAGATTCCACCCGAACAAATTACATATAGTGCAAGTTAAATAAAAGTTTGTAAAAACGTGCTCACTATCTACGGGCTCGCATGGTTCCGACCAGTTGGGATCGTTGTTCTTCTTGAAAAGTTTCTTTCTCAGCGCCTTCATGGTTTCTTTATCCAAAATAAACTTTCTAGGATTGTTGGAAATCTTGAAAGGAGAAAGATAAAAATTATAGGGTAGGAAACTAAAAAATAGGGAACACTTTGAACAATAAATTCAAGCAAAAATAAATAATGAAAAGTAATCTACACTCAAGAGTCAAAACATTATGACCATCCCTACATTTTGCAATGAACTCGCCTGGAGGACGTGGAAGGCACGTGATCAGGTGGAAGTGGTATTTAACTGCTGCTGGAGAGTCTGAAGAATCATTCTTTCATTTACTTCTGCGTGTGATGGGAAAGGCTGCGGATCTAAGCGACTTTGATAGAGGGCAGATTGTAATGGCTCAAAGGCTCGGAACAAGTATTTCCGAAACTGCACGACTCGTGGGTTGTTCGCGATCTACAGTTGTTAGTACTTATGCAAAGTGGATGATTGACGGTGAAACCAACAGTAGACGACATGGTGCTGGACGTCAACACGTTATCATAGTATCGGAGCACACTGTTCAGCGGACACTGTTGGATATGGGGCTACGCAGCAAACGTCTCACTCGTGTACCTTTGCTGACCAAGCGTCATCGCCAGCTGCGCCTACGCTGGGCCCGGGAACATCGCGACTGGTCCATGGATCAGTGGGAGAGAGTTGCCTGGTCAGATGAATCACGATTTGTCATTCATCACGCCGATGGCCGTGTCAGGATACGCCGTCTTCCAGGTGAACAGTTGCTCCCTCAATGTACAATAGGTCATACACAGGCCGGTGGTGGCGGTATTATGCTTTGAGGGACGTTCTCTTGGGCGTCTCTGGGACCCGTGGTTGTGGTAGAGCAGACTATGAATGCTACAAGGTATCTGAACATCATTGCGGACCAGTTGCATGTTGCATCCTTACATGGCCTCTGTTTTTCCAGCTGGAAATGGAATGTCCCAACAGGACAACGCCCCGTGTGTCAAGGCTAAAATTGTGTTGGAGTGGTTCCAGGAACATGATGCTGAATTCCAGTTTATGTCCTGGCCGCCTAACTCACCGGATCTCAATCCAATAGAACACATTTGGGATGTCATGGAACGGCAGCTCAGAATTCAAAGACCACCAATGCGCAATATCTCGGATTTGCGTGACCGTTGCTTAAACATCTGGTACAATCTGTCCCCGGCCATCTACCGAGGATTTGTGGCATCCATGCCAAGGCGGGTTGAAGCTGTGTTGCGCCAAAGGTGGGCCAACTCGTTATTGACAGGTGGTCATAATGTTTTGGCTCTTGAGTGTATATGGAATAAAAATTCCTTTCAAAACAAATAGTATTGGAAATTATTCTCTTTTTTAAAGTTAATATCAAAATCCTGAACTCGACGAAAACTGTTTTTTGAATGAAAGGATATAAATGCATTTAAGTAAACTAAACTCAGTGGCACAACAGCCCATGAGGACCAAAGCCTACTGAGCTCATCTTAGTTTTCATGACCTCAGGCACTGAGATGTAAGAGCATATGTTCCAGTCAGGTCGTCAGTCTGACACAGAGCCCCCAGCGTTCAGTTCCCACAAGCAAGCTTGGTACTCATTTATTGACCCACTGAAGGGATGAAAGCCTGAGTCGACCTTACCCAGCCTGTGGTTTGAACCCCGGACCTGTGGCGGGGAAGCGCAATACGCAACCATTCAATCACTGGGCTACGCATTTAAGTAAATTTTATAAATAATAACAATTAGTAGATAAATATTTTTTAAAAAAATTACACCTAAAAAGCATTTAAAAACAAATGTACAGTAGAATCAAAAAACAAAAGCCCCTCTCTAAAAATAAAAAACTTCTCCTTTTCCTAAACTTCATTTGAACTTTCCTTACTCACCTGAAAATACTTCCCCTGCCAAATTTTTGTTAATTTGTTTACTTTGTTACTTATATTATTGAATAAATAATAATAAATGTATTGATTTCCAACTAAAAGTTATGTTTATTTGGGTTTTTTTTTTAATAAATTAAGATTTCAAAAAACAAATAAATTTTAAATATATTAAATTTCTTAGGAGCTGTGGGAATGGAGCGCTTAAACTGTATGAAAACTATTTATTTGTTTCCTTATCTCAATTACAAGAGGTTTTCCACTTATAAAATGAGAGAATTTCATAATCGGATTTTTTACAGGGAATTTATTTCCCCTCAAAATTAGAAAGTAAACATTTGCTGCTTTTAGCAAATTTATTAACAAATCCATATTTCACCGAATATAATGTCCATATTTTTTTAACAAAACTTTTTTCTATGAATATGCAGTTACACCTTGCCAAATCCGGAAAAAGAGTTCATTAGGTACAAAAATTTGTTAAATGGAGATTTACCATTCAATATACTTTAAAATCCACATAAAACCAATTTTTAATTCTAAACACTATACATTATAAAAAGTAATTATTCAAGGGCGTTGTTCTGCGAAATGAGGCAAATAATGCGTATATAATGCATTTAATTTAGATTAATGCCTTAAATTAAGATATGCATAAGTTACTGAATATCTACGGCTCGACGGACCAGAAATATTAGTGCGAATGGGACTGTAATTAACTAAAAATGCTAATTTTAAGCCTAAGCATTTATTGCGACTGCTTTGTGCAGTGTTATCCTTGTAAGAGATTGTACAAGTGTGGGAGGGGGTGGCGATAGCAGCGCCAACACTCTAAGTATAAAAAAAAGTTGTGATGGATCTATACACACCCTTCAACTAATCCTCTTGGGAAATCTTTGGGCTACCAAACAAAACCAACCCTTTTGGAAGATGAAACCGTGATATACAGATCAGGTAAGTTATATATAGTATAGGTTTTCTAGCTAGTAAGATGGATAGACGGAGTTATATGGAGATTAAAATATAGAGAATCTGACGACGAGAAGAGATAGCTACCGATCAGGTATTAGTATATATTGATAGAGCGTTTCGGACATTAAATAGTTGAAGATATTTAAGTGACGATTGGTCACCATAGCAAAATTGTAACTCAAATCTTAGAGTAGTGGATTGATCCCATAAAAGGAGGATCAATATATATATATATATATATATAATAGAAATCTTCTCATAATTCGCGTCTCTAGTGGTTTATTTTCTCTTGCTCTTTGTTGGAACATCTCTTCTTGATTGAATATTAAAATTATATCTGCTGATAATTTGTGTGTTGAATAAATAGTTGAAAAGTATTATGGCGAGTCATCCTTCACTTCCTCCCACATTTCTAGCCGGGGCCGAGAGTAGATCGCGTACGTTATAAAGTCTTTCGTGATGCTGTAATAAATTTATTTATGGTTGCCACACACACACAAGTCATCAGAAATGGTCGCCAAATTTGTTTTTGAAGAAGCACTAAATTGAAGTGTAAATTAAAATGCGGAGATGAAGACTTGGCATTTATTTTTTTCCTGCTTACAATATGTTGAGAGTAAAAATAGAATAATATAATTAACAAATTATCCCGCCAAGTGTTTTTTTTTCACCAAACCGATAATTGCGCCAAATCTGGTAACTCTCGTGATTTTGTATCAATGAGGGAAAAGTCGAATCGTGACGTAAAAAAGCGCAAGTTGGCGATTTTTCAAAATTTGGTGGACCAGTGGTCGATTCGACAATTTCACCTATTTGTACAATGGGGGTTGGTCCCCCGTTAGGTGGACAAAGGACCCGTCTAACGGGGTACCCCCCCCCCTATAGTTTTTTTTGTCTTGATCATTTTTAAGTACATAAAAGATGTAAGAAATAAAATCGAAAGAAAATCAATATTAGTTTTGACATCAGAAAAAATAAGCATAGGGAATTTATAAATAAGTTTTTCTTTTTTTTTTTAAAGTAACATATGTTATAAACGAAAATATATATTAAATCACTCTCAAATATTTATTAACTTCTTTCTTTCCTTTTGAAAATCTCATACCGATTCTAATAAATATCACACAAAAAAACTATTTTTCAAATGCTCTGTTTTTCTTTTCTTTCTTTTTTTTCCTGTGATTTCAAAATAACGGAGCTCTTAGCGCCATCTCTTGGCATAAAAGAACATTATATTTAAAAAAGTGAAATTTAGAAAAAAAAATTAAAAGAGACTCATTTTGTTTAAAACTTTACCAGTAAAAAAAATAAGCTAATAATGCAAAAGATGAGCAGTATTTTTATAAATCAAGTTTTTCATTTTTTATTAATGTTTTAATTCTTTGAATTTGTTTTTACTAATTAAAGGTGCGAATATAATAATGAATTAACATTTTTGCTTTGATATACTTTAATTTCCTCCATTTCTATTCTAATAATATTCCTTTCATGTCGATTTTTATTCATCACTTGTATTGTTTTATTAATCCCGTTTCATTTATAAATTAACAAAAAATGACGCTGACGAAAATGGGGGGGGGGGGGCATCGAATCCTAAGCTTCCTAAGTGATCAGGTAATTCTCAATGTCTTCATTGTATGAAAAAATGAGTAGGAGAGATTCGCTATACCCCTCAAGACCAATTAAAAATTCGAATTCAGCCAGCATGACAACTAATATCTGGATCTTCAAATTGTATAACGCAAACGAAGATCTATCTGTAAGTTTCCCCAGCAGCATGAAAACTGTTCCGCGAGACGTACGATTGACTTAAGTTGGTGACCATAAGCAAATTTTACGAAAAACATATAGATGTCGCCGTTTGTTCTCTACTAAAGCACGAGAGAGAGAACAAGATACAAGAACACAGGGGCCTAGCTACCACCGTATCAATGATACGCCCCCCCCCCAGGTAACAGGGTTGCGTGGCTACAGCGGACGTGGTTAGAGTGGACACAACTCATCGTGGTTTGAGTGGACACATTCCCCCCCCCCCATCTTAGAACAGATTCGATTACCGAATTACAAGGATAAATACATTTCTGCCAATCAAATTTAATTATTTGTATTAAATTGTTAAGGGTATTATAGTGCGAATACATTTTAAATATAGCGAAATGTAATACAAATAGAAACTTTCAGAGAAATATTTAAAAATTTTCGTAACAATATAATGAAGGGTATGAACGAATTTCAGGAATTTTGTGGAAAACTGTATTTTAGAGTCAAATAAATATTAGAACAGGTGCAATTGCCATAAAATTAATTAGTGTCATTAATATCAGTAAAAATAAATACTACAAGTCAAATACACCAGATACAAGTAGATAAAAGAAAAATAAATACAAGTAAATAAATACTAATTAACCTTTATTATAAAGGCATAAATATCATATTTCAAATTATTTAATTTCAAATGTGTGTCTTCTTTTAACTAGTAAGTAATAGTATTTCAACTAATAAGTGTCTTTTAATTTGAAATCCAGAGAATTAGGCGATCCTGGAATAAAAAGGAAAAAAGCATATGCAAAATTGAATGAAAGAATTGAAAACATCCTAAAAGAATTCGAAACATCAAACAATTTAGAGAAATGTCTAAAATCTTTAAGTTTTGTAGCTAGGTTGGACTAAATCCAATCGTAAACGATATTTATGCCTTTATAGTAAAGGATAGTTAGTATTTATTTATGTGTATTTATTTTTCTTTTGTCTATACTTGTATCTTGTGCATTTGACATCTAGTATTTATTCTTTTTTACTAACATTAATGAAACTAATTAATTTTATGGTGATTGCTCCTGTTCTACTATTTATTTGACTCTAAAATACAGTTTTCCACAAAATTCCTGAAAATCGTTCATATCCTTCATTATATTATTACTTACTATTAATTTTTAAATATTTCTCCGAAGGTTTTTATTTCTATTACATTTCGCTATGTTTAAAATGTATTCGCTCTATAATACCTTAATACAAATAATTAAATTTGATTGGCAAAAATGTATTTATCCTTGTAACTCGATAATCAAATCTGGTCTAAGAGGGGGGGGGGATGTGTCCGCTCAAACCACGATGAATTTCAAAGTGACCACGAAATGTTATGTGTCCACTCTAACCACGTCCGCTGTAGCCACGTTACTGGTTACAGCCCCCCCCCCTCCCCAGTTACAGTGGCCCCAACATTATGGCACTTTAAAATAAGTTTTATTTATGCGATAGTTTTTATTTTTATTTCCCTACGCCAGTGTTTGTACAGCTTGCAATGTCCCACTCTGTGTTGATCTCCATTTCTTAATTTTTTTTAATATTAAAAATATATCTAATTTATAATACCTTTTGCAAATTTCAATACGAACAAATATCATGCAATGTGACATACGAGGATAAGTCATTAAGTCACAAATGCATATGGCAGGATTTAAAGTTGTAACAGATATCTCCAAATAATGGTGATAGATGGTAGCTGCATACAACTTTGAAAGAAAATTTCTTTTTTAACACGCTTTTATAAGTTTCACTTGCATGTAACGGAATCTTAGAACTCTATTTTTACCAACAGTAGAACATCGCTTATCCGAATCAATTGGGACCGGACACCGTTCGGATAACCGAAAACCGAATGCGATCCATGCAGTATATAATACTGGACACTATACAAATACTGAAAATCGTCACATGCGAGAAACGTGCTTGAAGAAAAATCAAAGTAGGAGCAAAATGTCGCAATTTTACCTTGATTGGGGAAAATATTCACTTATATTTCGCTGTAGTTTTTCGCTTCGTTTTTTCAATGCAAGGTCTCTGGTTCTCATCAGCTGCAGTAGTTGAGTAGGACAGCACTCCGATTGTTGTTTGTACCACTCCATAGCTGTCTCTAACACAGAAAACGCACCAGCATTTGCTACTTTCGTTGTTGTTGTCCTCGTCTTCGTCGGCAGGGTCGTATTCTTCTTGCACGGAAGTCACAATATCGCCATCATTTAGCATTTTAAATCCACATTGTTCAGCATTGCATGCCATCCAGATTTCTACATCAACAAAACTCAACAAAAGAGCATTATACACCTCCTCACTTGGAAACAAACTGACCTAATATTTCGCACAGATGTTTTCCAAATCACACAAATGAAATTTCCCAAATATCCCTCAACTTGGGGTTTACTGTCACTTTTGGCCTCACACGAAACAACTGTTGAGCATTTCACTGTTCGAAAACGTATACGGACTTTGATTCGGATATTTGATTCTCCGGATAATAAACGTTCGGATAAACGACGTTCTATTGTACTTTAAAAGATCGGATTAATTCGAAATTTGGCCACTTTCCGGACAGAAGAATAGTATAAATAGAGTTAGAAACATTAAAAGTCATACCAAGGCACAAAACATTTCTCTGGACAGATCTCTGCTATGTTGAGCTACATATTCCCAGGCGATCCCATGAAGGCATTCATCCAGAAAAGATTCGTAGACAGCCATCTCTTTCTCCTAATGTAAAAAATTTTTAAACAATTAATATTTTGGGGGAGGAGTATAATTTTTATACATGACAGAGAGTATTGTAGTGAATGTCATTTAACAAATCTAATTACCGTTGTAGTGTGAGAGCATATAATTACTTCCTTACTTGGAACCGAGAGAGGGCACACTGCTGTTTGCCAAAAGGCATTTTATTTAGAAAATAATTTTAAAAAATTAAATTCATTATATTACTTGTGCTAATCTTTCAGCCTTTTATTGGAGAATAGTTCAAATCAGATTTAATGTTTGTAGGTCTTGAAGTGATTGTTACCTGAGTGCCGCAACGTCTTTCGCTGGTATCACACCCGATCAAAATCTGGAGCGGCTGCTCCGTAGACTCCCCGGCACTCCATCTTAAGGAGATCATCACGGTTCTTTTCTCTTGTTCCTTGGGGGGCGGTTGCCATCGCTACCTCTATCACGTATGTTCAAAGAAGAAGAAAAACTGATGCCGAAGATGATACAGAACATCCTTCTCAACTCTCGAGCAGACCCTTTAAGCCCCTGAGCGGGCCTCTTTCACGCGCCCCCAAAATCTCTGATTGATGAGGGTAGCGGATATGCACACGACGCTCCTCGTCTTCGGCCCAACTCCATTGGTTCTTTGGGACAGGCGCGACTGATATCAACTCCATCGCCGTACTTCGGACACCATATGGAGGGTCTACCAACCAACTTAGCACATTAACACTGAGGATACCCTCCAGGGAATGTTTTTTTCACAACAGACCAGCATTCTTTTTCATTCAAATAATCCGTGGTCCACATGTGCGAAGGAATGAGATAAAGGAAACTGTTCACAAGAGTTTCCTTTCTATAGATCGTTGTGGCTGAACGTCATCTGGGTTTCGGAGAAGGAAAAGTTGTGGTATCAACAAAGCTCACATTTGTCTTACCCCTAGACATGAGGGAAGAACACACGATCTCTTTTAGGAAGATTACAATGTCCCATCTGAGCATTCTGTTCACCTTCGTGCATTAAAATTGACAAGTATTTTCGTGGAGTGTTCGTCTAATGAGCAGACGCTACAAACGTCTATTCCGCAGTATAAAGCGTACTTTTTACACAAGAAAAATGACTGACATTTAACGGAAAAAAATTCGCACCGAGTATAAAAATAGCTTTCTAAATAAAGTAAAGACGAGTATATAATAAATTAAAAGTAAAAAAACTTTTTTAAAAACAAGCTTTTATTTAAACGCGCTAAAAAGAATAAAATAAATGTTTCTTTAAAATTTTTTTACTATCAACTTATAACGTCATTACACATTTATATGATATAAAAGCTTGTCGCAAGATTAAATCACTCTTATTTACTTAGTTTGAAAATCTTAAGAAATTGAAATCAATCAGATCAAGTTACTTAATTTACTTGTTTATCTGCAGAGGTAAATCTCGCGACAAGCTTTTATATCATATAAATTGTGCAATGACGTTATAAGTTGATAGTAAAAATATTTTAAAGAAACATTTATTTTATTCTTTTTAGCGCGTTTAAATAAAAGCTTGTTTTTAAAAAAGTTTTTTTACTTTTAATTTATTTTTCACTTTTTAGTTTTCACCGGACAGGTTTCTCAGTATGTTCATCTCATTCAACGCATCATTGCTGCTAGGTGTTAGACGGTTATTTTCGAACAGTCGAGCTAAATGAATTCTCGCAAAAAGGGTATTAGACGAAAAACACAATTTTTTCTTAAATCCGTAAATTTTAAGCAATTCTTTCAATCTTCGTACAGACCTTGGGTAATATTAGCCTACACACGACAAAAAGTTTTATGAGATTTTCTTCATAAATGACTAAGTTATTAAATATTAAAATGTTGAGTATTTTTTAAAAAATCGTAAAAAAAAATTTTCGACATTTTATTTTTTAAATGATTGATTCTAAAAGAGCAAATCATGAGATGTTTTAGTACGGAATGTCGATTCATTTAAACAAAAAAAATTCATGCGCGTCAATTTAGACATTATTTTCATAAAAACGCATCGATTTTGACTTATTTAAAAAAAAAATCGTAAGAAATACAAATATTATTATTTTGTAAAAAACATTATACCGTATCGGGACGAAATAAATGATCTTTCCGATTCTATAATTATTTTTTGTCTGAGCTTCATAGATTAACCTCTTAAGCGGTCAATTTTTTGACCAAAATTTTCCCAAAAAAAGCCCATTTTTTAACTGCATGTAAATAAGCATAATAATTAACAGAAAGCGCGAAAATGGAAGATTTTTATTTTAATCTCCGTTTTAAAATTTTACTCACCTTTTTTTATTTTATAATTTTTGAACACAAAAACCCTTAAATGTTTGCTTTTAATAAGTACATTCTGCGTACTATGAATAATATTTCACATATATCTTAAAATATGTTTTCTTCCACTTACCAAAAAATTTCATGTTCATGCCTCTTTTTCATACGATTGATAGGATTTCATGTGTGTGTGTGCATATTTATATGCACACACAATATGAAGAATAGTGTAACACTAATTCTTATATTTCAATGGGGATAGAGATAATATCGACTTCTTCGGATTATCTATCCATTTTCCTTTTTCTTAGGCAACACATTGTACATTGCCTTGTAAATCCCTGTTCTTTATCCAATATTTTCAAGAATATATATTCTTGCCTGCAGTGAAAAATTCTCACCTTCACCACTACCAAAATTCTGAATGAAGAGTAGTTCAGTACCCATGGACAAACTCTCTCTCTGCATCTCCTAAAGACACACTATACTAATAACCTTATTATAGGAATAAAAATGTCTGTGCAAATAAAATATAGAAAGAAAAAATTTCGGTGCCTGTACAGCGCACGGGCAAACCGGCTGTGGCTAACTTTCAGTAGCCCGTAAGGTGTACGGGCAAACCAGTTAAGGGGTTAAAGTTAGAATTTCTATAATACTCCATCTCAGTTTAACTTGGCAGTGTTGAGAAAGGTATACAATGTACCAATCTACTTGAAAAATAGCTCTACTTGTTTTGTTTTGAATTTAAATCCAAGAAAATAGATAGAAATTTGTAAAAAAAATTGCATATGTTGTAGAAATTAGATTATTTTTACGTTGTAGAAATGTAATTATTTTAGACAAAGTTAATTACTACAGTCAATAGCGCAACGTTATGAAATTCCAGTTTGGCTGAAAACCGATTTTCGACGCCAACTTTTGTCATTGTTGTAACAATAAAATGATTACAACAATGCAGATATATCCAAGTTGGCGCCCAAAACTAGTTTAACGTTTTTAATTAATATCTTTTTAATTAATTGCAATATCGGAATATAAATGGTCAAAACATGCATTGTCATCCAAACTAAACGTGTATACAAAATTTCAGCTCAATGGGAGGAAGATATCAGCTTCAAAATTGAGTTGCAAGATTCCACCCGAACAAATTACATACATACATACATACATACATACATACATACATACATACATTGTAAGTTAAATAAAAGCTTTTAATAATAAAAATTAGATATCTACCCATGCTTTTGATATTTGTTAATTTTTCCTCCTCCTATAACATCTTCATATTCCTCTATCTTTTTTAATTGGCTTTGAATGGCTTATTGATGCACACATCTAAAAAGTAACCTTTTTTATCCCGCAGTGTCTGACGCAATCAGACGTTTCGAAGGAAGCACGGAAACTTTTCGAGAAACGGTTTTTTGTTCATTCAAGAAGACAGCTTTCAACAAACTTTCAGCAAAGCAATGCTAAACGATGCCAACTGTTCCTAATTTTGATTTGGATAGTATATTTCTTTCAATAAGTGCTACATCAACTTTTTAGTTTAGGTACCGAATGGAGAGTAACGCTTCGGAAATGACGCGACCCAAGACTTAAAAAGGAAATGAGATGGGATTGGAATCTATCTGAAAGTTGGATGATCTTCTCTGAGAAAGTACGAACTGTTTAATTTTATTCGCGATATGTACGGTGGGAAAATAATTATTAAACGGAAAGTAGAATTTTGTTAAAATTGCGCATATGTGTATTCGTTATGTTTTTATGTGAGTAAAAGGAATTCTCTCTTCTGAAAAACTGAAGTGTACTTAATAGACAGGGTGATTCGCTGCCAGGCCGACAAACTTGCTGAGTATGTAGGAATCATATTGGAATCATATCGGAATCATATTGGAATGCAAGGGTGCAAATGCCCTAGTTGTGAGCTGTGGAGCAAAGAAGCAAAGAAAAAGAACAGCAACATATTAATGGGACAGAAAACAATTTGTCGAAAAGTTGTACTACAACAGGTGTCCGAAATGACAACTAGAAGTCGCTTAACAAGTCTGACAGCGACGCTGCATGCTCTGACGTGCTGAAAGATTTTTTCAGGCAATCTTGCGATAGATGGCGCAGAACGGAAGGTTTCGGGAGCACAGATCCTGTTGAAAGTCGTCATTTGCGATCTGTTTCTCGAAGTAGTTGGATGAACTCTTATTCAAACGAGGAACTGGTCAACATGCTGATAGTGTATGGAAATGCGAATTGTAACGGGCACGCCGCTTGATGGTTGTACCAGGAACATTACCCAAACAGGCGTCTTCCACATCACGTGACCTTCGCAAGTGTGAACAGAAGGGGATATGAGACTGGTTCTTTTGATGTACGAGACCACCATTCCTTCAGTTGAAGATCTCATCGCTCAAATATCTGTAGCTGCCGGAAAGACACGTGACAAGCCAGGAATCTACCAGAACGTAGGGAATTCAATGCAGCAATACTGTCAGGCCTACCAGATAAGTTCTGGTTATAAATTCAAACACTTTCTGTAGTACAACCTTTCGATAAATATTTTTGTCCCATTAATGTGTTGCTGATCTTTTTCTGTTCTTTGCACCGAAGATCGTAATTACGGCATTTGCAACCCAGCATTCCTAAGCGATGCCGAGTTATCTATGTGCCCTCTATTCACCCTGAAAGTTTGTCGTTCTGGTAGCAAATTACCCTGCATAAAACAATTTTATACCCTTTTATTGAAAAAAATTAATAAGAATCAGAATTGGTTAAAACAAAATCTACTTACTGTATTTCTTCAAAATGCAGCAATAGGAAAAAAATTAGTAAATTATACATTTTTTTCCCCATCAAATATCAATATTGCATTAAATAATCATCAATTTGCAAGAAAATTACATAAAAAAATATAAATGGAATCGAAGCACTTTTAGGACAACAACGATCAATTTTTTTGAGATTCAAGAATTGATTACTTTGATTTCGAATCAAGAGCTACAAAAAAATGTTTAAAAATATTGAACTTTGAAATTTGTAAAAAAAATTTTAAGTTAGAAATTATTAAATATTAAATCTATTTATTGTTTTTAAAAGGTTTGTGCTGTCATGGAAATTACTCTTTTATTTTGCTCTTAAATACACTTATTTTTTAAAAGATAAGGGTTATAAATCGGCTTTAGGATAAGATAATTTGGTATTTTTTTATGGTATTGAGAATCATGAGTTCTATTGAAATATTTTAAGGAAAAATTTTGAATTATCCGTCCAAAATTTGGATATTGGAGACGATTTCATTTTTTAACGGGACAATGACGCCAAGCGCACTGCTCTCAATGTACGACGCTGGGGTGTTTCTATAACTGTCCCAAAATTCTGAAAACACTTCCTCGATTAGTTGATTTAGTCCACTAGAACATATCTGGTGAGAATTTTATTTAAAAAAAAAAAAGAAAACATGACATATAAACACATAATGTGAAGTAAAAACAATAGTCACAGAAGCATGGAGGAAAATCGAGGCAGAAATTTTTTTTAAAAAACTGATTAAATCTATAGTGAGTGAGTGAGTGATTTTGGGGTTTATTGGCGCAAGAGCCGATTTCGGCTAAACTGCGCCAAACATTTGTTTTAATATCTGTGGTCTAGACGGGAAGAGAAAGAAAGAATGAATTGAATGACAAGAAAGAGGGTCGAAAATAGAGAAGGATCACTAGGGTACCCCGGGTTCGTGAAGCCCGTGTTTACCAAAGACAGTAAACCCCTTGGGAAAAGGAAAAGATCACTAGGGCACCTCGGGATTGTGACACCCGTACTCACCTAAAGAAGGTGAGCCCCCTGAGGGCTATTAAATCTATACCAAAACATTTAAAAGTTGTTGTGGACACTAAAAGATATCCTAATAAGTATAAAAAAAAGAAAGAAGTACAATATTTGAAGCTATGTTAAGATTTTTGTTAAGTGTAAGGAGACTTTTTTGTGACGTAATTTTTCAGTAGCTTTTTGATTATTAATTTTTAAAAATAATAGTTTTACTATTTTTTAAAAATTGATTATGTTATTCTATTAAGAACAAGTTGCAGATATAAAAAATTCCAATTCCAATATATTAATTTTTATTAGTCGAAAACGTTAAATTTTATAGGAAATTGCAAATGTACGAACATTTTTGTGGTCCACTGTTATAATGAATAAAAAATATCTCTACTTACTCTGGTGTTACGCTGCGTACAGGTACTTTTTCTATCAAAGGTTCTGCAACTTTTGGCGCTATAGGAATTGTAGGTGGTGGAACAATGACAGGAACCTGACAAAAATTTTAAAATTATAAACTTGTAGCAGTGTCATTAACATAAAAGAGTTTGATTTGTCATTTCTTAAAATCATATCGAACAAACTGATTTCCTTCATATTAAATAAGTAGATCAATGTAAAGAGATTTATGGATTCTTATCGTTTGTTTCTAATTTAGATGAAGAATGCTGTTTGTGTTCATTAAACCGTATCATAATATCAGTTATATCATCTAAGAAAAATTTCGAATTATCAATAGGGTAGGAAAAAAATCCCGAAATATAAAAAAGAGATAAGTTTGAAACTACGGAATAATACAACAATTGTACATATGTATAAAATTATTTGAAGTATTTTTAAAAAGCCCATACTATACAGTATAAATATTATACAATAGTTAAAAGTCCTGTATTATAAGAATATATTTATGTATTAAAAAAATACATTCTGTACATAATTATTTTTGACGAAAACATCTGTTATTCTTAAAATTTTGTCTAATCTGTTATCGGTTTCCTCAGACACTATCTCTAACACCACTGGCTCTTCAAGACAGGGTCCAGTCCAATCCATGCCCTTTTTGGCGCCACGTACACAGATGAGTCATACAGTGCCATAAGTCACACATATGAGTCATACAGTGCCATAAGTCACACATATGAGTCATACAGTGCCATAAGTCACACAGATGAGTCATACAGTGCCATAAGTCACACAGATGAGTCATACAGTGCCATAAGTCACACAGATGAGTCATACAGTGCCATAAGTCACACAGATGAGTCATATAGTGCTATTAGTCACACAGATGAGTCATACAGTGCCATAAATCCCACAGATGAGTCATAAATCGTCATGTCACTCCGACGCAAATTGCACAATTCTACGCATCTCTTCTTCACAATAGCGGATCATCTTTTTTATACACATGTGTAGCAAGGCCACATGTTAAATGAAAGATGTAGACAGCTGACAACAAGTGCGGCCGGTCTATTGTCCACTTGAAGATGCAAAGCAATTAAAGTGTCTTTTTGCTTAAGGAACCGGTAAGCACAAAGGGATTGCCGACAGATGGTCATCAAAGGAGCTACGTTACAGGGGTGACACGCAGAGACAATACAACACAAAACATGTAAACTCCAATCTGTTTGCTATAGGACTCTATAAGATAGTGAGTGTACGAATTGCCGAGATTTTTATAAGATAACTTCAAATTATCGCGTGTTGTAGTCTGGCCAGCCGCAGATTTTACTTTGAAATATTGAATGTACCAAGTGAGTGAGTGAATATTAATGTTGCACTGTTCAGCTACACGATGGCTTTTGGCGACTGACCTAGTAATTTTGAACCATGATCAAGTGACGAGGACGACGCCTGAAATGGCACCCCCTCTCCTAACTACCACACCACACCAACGGGAGGACGTTTGAGTTGCAATTCCTAATGATAAGTGTGTGAAATTTCACATGAAACTTGGAAAAAATACTACTGATAATTTATTGAAAGAAGTGTACGGCAATGAAGGCTTATAGTGTTAACGTGTTTTTGAGTGGTTTAAGCGTTTTCAAAATAGCCGAGGATCGCTCTTCCACCTCAAACACGGATGACAGAATCGAAAAATTCTATAATCTGTTTGGATAAGACAATCGATTAAGCATTTGTGCAATTGCTGAGACTGTAGCAACTAAGAATCCATTCAGAAATTTTTACTTAATAATTTTGACATGTAAAAAGCGTGTGCCAAAATGATGACTACAATTCTCACGTTTAAACAACAAGAAGCTCTCAAGAGTTTTGGCACTGACACTTTGAATGCTATTGAAAATGACCCAAACTCTTATTGAGCAGGACAATAACATAGGACGAATCCTGAAACGAAGCGCCAATCCAGGTACTGGAAGTAGGAATTGCAATATCGGACCAAAAGTTCAATACCGGTATTTTTTTAATACCCCCGGGATACCGATTTTAATACCAGTAGTAGAAGTTTTAGGAAAAGAAAGAAAATACAGATGCTTATTTGCTTTATTTTCCAGTTTTATTAGAGAATGTAAATATCACAAATTATTTTGTAATTTTTAAATTTAACAGTATATAAAGAATCTCAAAGAAGAAAAGGAACATCTTATTTATTTAAATCACAAAAAAAGTATTAATATCACTATTCAATCTGTGGTACTATTACAAATTTTTGAAATGTGATCATAAAAAACATAATGCATAAATTGAACTTTCATTAAGCCTGGAACGTAATTACTATGTGCAAAAATTACCAGCTGTTGAAAACGCTCTTTTGGCGTCTACGCTATTTCGTGGAGTTATTAGCAACAAGCGATATACCTTTTCAAAGTATTTGCCTCTAAATCGAATAAATCTATTTCTCGTTGGATGGTTATGGATATAGATGTTTTTTGTATTGTATTTTGGTTTGTTGAAATTTTTTTAGTTACGCTAATTCTAATTTTTGTTCAAGAGACAATTCCTTTTCACTATCGACATTAGTGCCATCGTAATCTTCGATAACTGTACCGAATTCTTCTGAATGTGGATAAGGTTTGTGGGTGAAAAATGTTTAGAAGATGTACAATAAACTTGATCAAATTTGAATTGGTTAGTCTCTTTTCTATTTCATTTATAAAATCATGATAATATGTAAATACAAGTATGATATGCAAATACGAAGTGAATAATAAACTCCCCAATTTAAAAAATATCGAAATATTACGCACTTTCTTCACAACTACTACCTTGTTTTCACAGAAACGAATATCAGACTACGAATCCAGCGAGTGTGCAGTATCGCTCTGAGGTGTAATAGAATAAATAGTTTTGACCCTCCTCCTTGGATAATTCAGATATTTATCACTTCTCTTGATTATGTGATGCAACTTTATATTCACAGTCTAATTAATTTCGCCCGTTAGGGAAACATAAAAAAAGTATATTATTTTGCTAGGTTGGCGATGCCTGAACATATAGTGGAGACAATTTTAAAAATTTCTAATAAGTACCAAAAAACCGGTATTTAAGCTTGTGAATACCGGTATTACAAAACTGTACAAATGGCTCAAAACACCGGTATTCGGTATCCCGGTATTGTAATCCCTAACTGGAAGAGTCCATCTTCACAGAGAGCCAAAAAAGCTCTGAGAAAATCAAAATTCAAAGCATTGATGAGTAGTTTTTTCCAATATTTACGAGATACTGTACCCCTTCAAACTATTAATCAACATTACTTCCTTCACGTTCTTCAAAAACTCCGAGAAAGAAAGATATCCAACTGGCTGCGACAACTTTGTTTAAAAAAAAATAGATATGGGGATTTTTTTGTTATTTTTAGATATGTTTAATGCATTTTAAGAAAAATGTGCTAAAATAAAGAAGAGAAAAAGAAATTATTATTACTAAAATGGGAAAAAATAGGTGTAAATTGACAAAAAATAGCATAAAAGTGGCCCATTCTGCATCAAAGGTTTATTAACAAATTTTCAATTTTTTTAATCTAATGTGTTGCTATATTATTCAATTTTGAAATGACCTCCAGTATAAGAGATATTTTCTTTTTTACAAAAACTAGAGCACTTTATCTCAGTTATTATATGAAATTGCTTTAAAAAAAAACAGTGATTATATTCACATAAGGACCTGTAAATTTTGTAATAAAACAGTGATTGATCAATCTGAAGGTTAAAACAATTCTACTATTATACAGAACATACAGGAAAAAAATTTCAGTTAACTATTTTCAAAATTTTTTTAGCAATCGCTGAGCCCCCGTTTGATTATTTTCAAAAAATCACATTTCGAGTAAAACGCGTTTTAAAGTATGACTGACATCTTGATTAAAGTAATGGCATCTGCTTTGACTAAAACACTTGTAGTTTTTGTTCTAGTAAAGGGAAAATGATAAACTTAGTATTTTTATAAAGCTAATAAGATGATCCATAAAATAAAATCATAAAAAAAATTTCTCAATTTTTGGCAAAATTCACAGTTTTAGGGTAGTCGGATACCTTAAGAAGAAACGACCCGAACTGTGGAAGGACAAGTCATTGGGTTCTCCAACAAGACAATGCGCCGGCTCATTCTACTTTTTCAAGAGTTTTCTTGCCAAGTACAACATCTTAGTGTTAGACCATCCGTTTTATTCGCCAGATATTGCGCTTTCTAACTTCTGTTTCCTAAGGTAAATCTGCATTAAAATAAATAAAATTTGAATACGTTGGAGCTGTGAAAGAGAAAGCGGCACGCGTCCTATACGAGTCGAAAATCGTAGTCTTCCACCACTGTATCAAACAATGGAAGATTCGAATTGAGCTTTGTAGGGATTGAGGAGAGGTGCACATTGAAAGTGATTATAGGTATATATAGGTATAAAATCAAAATAAAATGTTTCGTACCAAAAGTCTAGTTATTTTAATAATGTATTGATGATACATAGTATAATGGATACTATTCCAGGGTAATATTGAATGCTGTTAACAATAATTTAATCAAGATGAATTGCGAAGGATCTAATTAAAAGCTTTTATTTAACTTACAATGTATGTATGTATGTATGTATGTATGTATGTATGTATGTATGTATGTAATTTGTTCGGGTGGAATCTTGCAACTCAATTTTGAAGCTGATATCTTCCTCCCATTGAGCTGAAATTTTGTATACACGTTTAGTTTGGATGACAATGCATGTTTTGACCATTTATATTCCGATATTGCAATTAATTAAAAAGATATTAATTAAAAACGTTAAACTAGTTTTGGGCGCCAACTTGGATATATCTGCATTGTTGTAATAATTTTATTGTTACAACAATGACAAAAGTTGGCGTCGAAAATCGGTTTTCAGCCAAACTGGAATTTCATAACGTTGCACTATTGACAGTATTAATTATAACTCTGTCTAAAAAATAATTACATTTCTGCAACGTAAAAATAATGTAATTTCTACAACGTATGCAATTTTTTTACAAATTTCTATCTATTTTCTTGAATTTAAATTTAAAACAAAAAAGTAGAGCTATATTTTTCAAGTAGATTGGTACATTGTATACCTTTCTCAACTCTGCCAAGTTAAACTGAGATGGAGTATTGAAGAAATTCTTTAAAAAATTTATCTAACTTTAATCTATGAAACTCAGATAAAAAATAATTACAGAATCGGAAAGATCATTTTTTTTTATGTATCTTACCCATCAAAAAGGAATCCGCTAGGAAAACAATAAGAGAAAAATATTATCTAGAAATGCAATATATTTTCGATTAAAAAAATAATTTTATAATAAAATGAAGGAATTTTTTAAAGAAATTTTATAATTTTAAGCCTACAAGTAATTTAAATATACCTCATTTTATCACCAGTAATCTAAACACACACTACGACATGTGTCCTTAAATTTAATTACAAATAGAATCTGTTAATTTCATTTGAGTTTTTATTGTTTGAAAAATTACGGCAATTTCGTTTCTCTAGATGAGTTAGGCACATTGTAAAACCAGCTCAAGGTTATTTATATTCATAAAATGTGCCAAAAGAGAATAATTTGCAAAATGACCTGAAATATTTTAAAAATAAAGAGAGAAAAAAATCAAATCTTCCAAGAAAAATTTCGTTAAATTTGGAGTTATTTTACGAAGAAAAGAGTAATATGTGCTTGGTTCCAGGAAAAAGTTCTTAAAATAGAGAAATTCCCAAAATAGAGGTTCGTTATACATGGAGGTCTGACTCTATAAAAATAATGCGATGGTTAATTATTTTTTCAAATCAAGTTTCTAAAGATGACCTGAACAAAAAAAGATTCTTATGTAGAAGGTATTCAATGTCCAACAAAAAATTATCATTAGTTGATAAAACTTTCTTTTTTGATTACAATATGCGTTTTGAATCTTAAGTATTTTTTTGATTAATAATACGAATATTTAAATGCCTTTTGAAGTTTTTTAATAAATAACTAAAATTTTCTTCTAATATGTTAGAGAAATATATCCCTTATCTTCAAGATATTTCAAATAAATAATATAATCTTTAAGTTTTTCAAAAATAGTCAAAATTTTAATTAAACATTTAATAACTTTGTCATTTATGAAGATAATCTCACTAAACCTCTTTTTCGTGTGTAGAACAATGTTACCCAAAATCTGCACGAAGATTGAAAAAATTGCTTAAAAATTACGGATTTTAAAAAATTGTATTTTTAGTCTAATACCTTTTTGCGAGAATTAATTCAGCTAAACCAGGGATGGGCGAACCAGCGTTCAATGAGTTGAACAGGCTGAGAAACCTGTCCAGCGATAACTAAAAAGTAAAAAATAAATTAAAAGTAAAAAAAAACTTTTTTAGAACAAGCTTTTATTTAAACGCGCTAAAAAGAATAAAATAAACTTTTCCTTTAAAACTTTTTTTACTATCAACTTATAACGTCATTACACAATTTATATGATATAAAAGCTTGTCGCGAGATTTACCTGTGTAGATAAACAAGTAAAATAAATAATTTGACCTGATTGATTTTAGTTTTTAAAAATTCAAACTAAGTAAATATGAATACTTAAATATTGCGACAAGCTTTTATATCATATAAATTGTGTAATGACGTTATAAGTTGATAGTAAAAAAAGTTTTAAAGGAAAAGTTTATTTTATTCTTTTTAGCGCGTTTAAATAAAAGCTTGTTCTAAAAAAGTTTTTTTTTACTTTTAATTTATTTTAGTAATAATTACAACATACTAATATATCGCAGTATTCATATTGTAAAGAATATAAACTCTTGGCTTCGTTGCTGTGAAATCTGAATATAATATCCCTAACGATTCATATTTAATAATTACGGCTTTTTTTTTAAATTTAAATATACGAAATATTAAGTAATATTTTGAAGAAACAGATTTTTTTAAAAAAATTTTTGTAATAACTGTACAATAAAGCATACATCACTCATCATCGTTGTAACAAAGTTGGGAAAATACATTTTTTACGCAAGTAAATAATAACTGAACGCTTAAATATAAATGGAACAGTGTGGCACTAAGTGCTCTGTTAACTTATAATTTTAAGAGTGTAATAGAAATTTTTAAGATATGTGTGGAAAAAAATGTTCCATACTAAAAGACGTATACACTTAACACATTCACAAACCTCCTTTACCTTGCGTTCTCTTTCTTCTCTGGGCTTGATGAAGTTCAAATCTCGACCGACGAAATAAGGACAAGGATGAGGCTCTCCGATATCTGGCAAAAGGGATGGAGGCTCGACAGGACGGCTCTCACCATCGGCGGAAAATGGCAGATCATTCCTGAAGAAAAAGGAACAATTCGAATATATTACATAAAGAAGAGAGGGATTATAACAGATTCAATCTAAAGATTAAGTGTGGCCGAGGTAGCCCAGTGGTCAAAGTAACGGACTCGTAGCTGGCGTGTCATGAGTTCGAGCCTAGTACTGCTGAAGACCCGCCGTGTAGAGGAGCGATGCACGTTAAATCTGACGAGAGCTCAAGCGTCCTCCCGTTGGTGTGGTAGTTAAGAGAGGGGTGCCAGCTCAGGTGTCGTCCTCGTCAGTTCACCATGGTTAAAATTACGAGGATTGTTACCAAAAGTCCTCGAGTTGCTGAATAGTGCGACTCAATCAATATAATGATTTGGTACAAAAATTATTGTTTAAAAAAACTAAAAATCACACTTTTATAGTTAATCGAACTAAGTTGTAACTTAATCTTTTAGTTGCCAAATCTGGAAAGGGAACCTGAAATTAGTCGCTAGATGCGGGATGGGATCTGAAAATGGGAAATCATTTGTCCTGATGATCCTGATCAGGACAATGGAACAAAATTATTAAATTACTGTATTGTCATTGGTCCTGAACAAGTGAGCAAAATTTAGAATTAATCTGACCTTTTTAAATAGGTAAAAATTGAGTTCAAAGATTCCGTTACACACAAGTGAAGCTTATAAAGTGTTAAAATAGACATCTGGCGACAAAACCCACTGATTGAATAGCTATTGACTTTACAATTCGAAAACTACTCGCTATTTTAAACCTCAATCAAGTGACGAGAATGACAGTAGAGCTGCCACCATCCACCAAAACTACAACACCCCTCCATCATGAGAACTTTGAGTCTCCCCACATATAACGTATGTAAATGTCCCAAAGCAACACGATGTCTATCGGCAACGGCTCGAAATTTTAGATCTCTTTCAGAGACGAGCACGACACCTAAGATAGCACCCCTCTCTCCTAACTTCCACACCATACCAGCGGGAGGACTCATTATACGCCGACCAGGAGTTACTGATCATGAACATTTGGCTACAGCTGCCATGATAGATATAAGGTGCACAGAACCTCTACACAGCGAGTTTTCAGGGGCACCAGTACTCGAACATACAATTCAACAGAAACAATACTAGACGAGTTCGCAACCATGACTATTCAGCTGTCATGGACAAAAAAACATCGCCAAAGGAAACAACTAATGTATAAGCCAAATAAATACATATTATAGAAAATATAATTGACTAAAAACCGCTGCAATAATGAAAAATTCTTTAATGACATTATGGTGCTAATTTGATATCGGAGTGCTACGCGCCAAGTTATTGTTTATATCCGCCAAAAGGGGTGATAACATTACAATATATTTACTTTGGTATTTTAGTGTGGTTGATGGTTATGTGGTTGCCATGGGGATGACGAAAAAATAAAGTTAATTTTTTTCCGTAGTAATCTTAATTTTTTGAACCATTTTCTCATTGCAATCATTCTTCAAACTACTGCTTTAGTCTTACGTTGTATTTTGTGCTATTTTCGAATATGGATGTTTCTAATACCATTGGTGAGTACCAGGATATTTTTTAAAGAATATGAGGATTATGCTTTTAAAAAATTGCTGTAATTGCGCATTTTTATTTTATTTTATTTTACTTCTAAGTAATGCATTTTTAAACGTCCCTTGTTCGATGAAATTCACTAAAGGAACTCGCATTTTGTCGGAATATTGCAAGTCATCAGCAATTATCAATTGATATTCATTATTGATTAATTTTAATATACATTATATAATTATTTTATGGATAATATAATTATATAATAAAATTTTTATTACGTATAATAATTATTATCTTTCTATTATGATTATTTTTAATAATTATTATTAAATTATATTGATATTAATTATTGATTGGTTTTGGTTATTTTCTATGCATTCCTACATTTTCTGAAATATATTCCAAAACAGTTTAAATTTATTTCCGGGACGATTTGTTACAGCTAGGTTGCCATCTTGGATTCCCTATCACTCGATAACAAGTGCTTCTAATCGCTCCACTCCAATATTAAATTAGTTCCGACATCATTAATAAACTACTGTCAATAGGTTAAAATACTAGGCGAAAAATATCTACATATAGATAGAGGAATAAATTTCTGATTGTGAAATTACAACACATAACATTCCTATTGTATTGACCTAGTTCCTCTTAAAAAATTTTAAAATGAACTTGAATAAGAGAAAATTGGAAATAATTAACTTAAAAGAGCTTTGGTATAACTTACAACATATGAGGTATTAGTACACTCAATTTTCCACATATTATATAGAATTTTTGTCGAAATACCTCATTTTTTATGCTTGTAACCTTAATTTTGGACATCAGTGTATGAAGGGAACTTTTTAACAAATATCATGAAAGGTTGTGAAATGTATTACTGTGTGTAGATGAGAATTTTTCATATTTAAGAGAGAATCATTAACTAAATTAGTTATTGAAAAAATTTGTTTAGCAGTGGGCCAAAAAAATCGCTTTGAAGAGTCAAAAATAAAATTTATCTTGAAACACAAAAAATATTCGAAAAAATGGTATGTTTTGAAAAAAAATTTAATACTAATGCGATAAATGAAGATAAAGTCAGCATTTCTAAGAGTTCTTCATAATCTGTTTTGAACTAGGACGTACAAATTCGAAAAAGTAACGTGAAATGCTTACCTGTCAACCTTTTAAATAATACAATGACCAATTTGTTATTTTGTTTCGATGGTTGAGTCTTTGAAATACGGTGCAAATAATCAATTCGAAATAAAAATAAAATTCTTAATTAAATCTGGGACGTAATAAACAATAACACACACATATTTACTTATAAGAATACTCACTAAAAGCTTAGTACAATCTGAAATCTATATCAATTAGTAAAAGCAACATCTTTTTCTTTTACATTTCAAAACATGTCAATTCGAATTCTAACAGTCAACTGCCGAATTCTTAGATCAAGATTCCTTACAAAAAAAGAGAGATGCCAACTTTTGCAATAAAACTTATAATACCAAAAGATTAAAGTCAATTAAAAAAACAGAAAGAAAAATTAGAGCAATATATAAATTATTTAATCAAAGCAGACGATAGTAGTATAAATAAAAGAATATTTTCCAACGTTATTTATATATACATACTAGCTGACCCGGCACACACACACACAAACGTTGTTTTGCCATATAAATTATTTCTAGTGAATATTTTGGTAGTCAAATAAAAAATAACTAACTCATTTTAAGTGTGTGGGGGATGTGGTATATGACTGAAAGAGAAATGGAAAGCTGTGAACGATGACGGCCTATAAAAGTAACGAAACACCAAATATTCATTTTTTGAATTATTTGTACTTTTATTATTTTATCTAATAAATTTCATATTACATCTCTATCACAAATTATGACAATTAAAAAAAACATTATCAGTTTCTTAGTGCAATGGAGTGTACGATATTTTTAGTGAGTCCATCTTTAGCCTACACAACAAACTGGATGGCTTACCCATGCAAGAACATGCCACATATAATGATCCGTGTGAAAAACATGGTGTGCCCAAATCTAAACCATAAACAGACTTCGTTTGGCCTTGAGACTTATTGATTGTCATTGTGAATCTCAACCTAATTGGAAATTGAATCCGTTTGAATTCAATTGGCACATCTGTGGGAATAATAGGAAAATGTGGTAGTAATACATCTTATTTCCGGAACTTGCCATTCAAAAGGCTAACTTCGACAACGTTTTCAATCAATTTTTGATGACTAATCACGTGCCATTGCACAGCCATGGTGGGTTCAAATTACGAAGCAAAATAACAGGAGATCCAACCTTCATCTGTAAATGGTGAGATAACTCGCCAAGTTGGCAACACCAATTTCGCATGGGTCATACGCACTGAATAGGCAACAGTGTGCTTCATTTCATAAAATGTCGCCAATACGGTTGCGATAATCAAAAAACTCCATAGTAGTATTAAATCAAATTAATGCCAAAAAGAAAATCAAATAAAAGGTAAAATCCTAGTTTAATACCCTGAATTTTCTGGCGCTAAAAGAAAACCGCGTTTTTCGAAAAGGCCTACTTGTACTAAATCATAATTATGCAGCTTACGGGCAAAATTTGCTAATTTGAAACTAAAAACCTAAAAAAAAATGGTGCCAAATTTTTGTCGCCCAATGGGGGGGGGGTCACTAGGATCCAACTTAAACGAAGTCAAGAATCGAGGTTTAAACAAAAAAATTTAAGTCTACGTTTAGTATTCAATATTACCAAAAAATATGGTACTTACGTACTGTTGCAACAATGCCAACGTTCAAGATATCTCGCCAAGTTGACAACCCTGATTTAGCATGTGCGGAACTGAAAAAAACGTGCTTTGTTTCATATAATGTCGCCAATACGGTTGCGATAATACGTAAGTACCCATGGTAGTTGTATTCGAGCATGCGCAGAACGGTTTTTCCATTGCTGGTTATATATCTCGGAATTTGGGGACAATTTTTGATTTGTCAAAAATGATCGACGGGCAAATATGTAGCACGAAAATGTAATCTGTAGTCACATATTTGTTAATTGTTTAATTAATGAAAAAGTAGATTCGAATTTTGATCAACGAATTCAATACTCGAAGAACAAGACAACTCACCATTTGGAATCTTTGAGAGGTGGCACGACAGGAAATGGAGACCTCAACTCAATTCCCTCGTCTGCCATTTCGTCACTGTCTGTCGATTAGCGCAACACCTTAAACGGTGTGCGATCTTTTGTATCACCTAGGATACAAACTCTTGTTTGGAAGCCATTCGGTCATGCACAGATTCAACTGTTTGTTTGTATGTCCATAATTTCTGACCCCCACAATGCACGAGAAGTGCTGCGATGTTTCGGAATTCGTGAGAAATAAATAAATAATTAACGACGAATGTTTTCGTGCTGTTATTTTCGGGGGCTTTTATTACTGATAAAGAATAGGGGGTTCACGCCATCTTGCTTTACTGAGAATGAGTTTTGAATGTCTTTAGGATTTAAGAGTTAATGCTTATCCTTGAATCCAATTTCTGATCATCGAAATGTAATGTATGAAAGCATATAAAATTTAATCGAGAAATGAAGTGAACAGAATCGATTATTTTTGGTTTTTGTGTACTTTATAACTGAAATGGGCAGTTTGTGAGTACACATAAACCGCATGAAGGTGTCTGTGTGAGTGTGTATTTACTTCGCCTTATAAAACTACACGAGGGCTATTGGCGATGCACGTCACAATTTTGAACCACGATCAAGGGCCTCGCCGCCCAGCCAGTATGGTGGATATGACCCTCGGCTTGTAACCGAGTGGGCTCGGGTTCGAATCCCGAATAAGGCAGGGATGTAATCTTCGGGAAAAGAAATCGGACTTTCGCCTAAAATGCATTTCCGTCTCGAATAGAAAGCAGCTTATTGGTTTGTTAAGAATTGCGTGAAGTAACTGGAATGAGGATTCATATCTAAATTGGGTTTAGGAAAGAAGTATTTGACTCGTATAAGCCAGTATTAGAGTTTGACCACCAACTCTTCTAGTCCTCAGTTAATTTATTTTGGAGGATTTTGATAACATAAAGCAAGAAGGGGGGGGGGAGAACATTCCCCTCCACATCATTAGTAGTAACAACTTTAGCATAATGATCTACAATGTCGTTAAAAAAAAATTTTATGAGCCTTAATCCAGAAAAAAAAATAAAATTCCCAAAACCTTTTTTTTTAAAGAATTTTTAAAAAGTAGTCCCAATTTTTACTTCACATTGAATAACTTCGTCATTTATGAAGGTAATCTCACAAAACCTTTTTTCCGTGTGTATAGTAATATTATCCGTAACATATACGAAGATTGAAAAAATTCCTTCAAAATTACGGATTTTAAAAAACATTTTGTGATTTTCGTAAACTTATGTTTTTCTGAGAAATAAATTAAAAAGTAGTAATTTGTACATTTTTTATTTCAAAGTACGTTATTTTTACAGATAGTTGGTGATGTTTGAGAGCATTAACGTAAAAATTATGCCCTTAAAATGAAGGTAATGATTTTTAAAATAATTTAAAATACGCGATTTTACATTTAGCCAAACATTGGCGTCGAAAATTAGCTTTGCGCCAAAGACATTTGACCTGTTTCGCCTTCGACCGCATCTAACTCAAGGGTTACACTAAAAAAATTCTGCCTTAAACAGGGGGAAATCAGTAACTTTGGCGAGTAAAAAAAAAAAAAAAAAAAAAAATGCGAGTGAAAAAATTACTTTTTCGTCCTCCCATTCATTATTGTTGCCTATTTTCATTTTTCGCTACGGGTCCCGGTAGCACAGTCGGATAGCGCTTCGATTCATTTACACCGTAAAGCAGATCGTGTCTCTGCGAGTTCGAATCGGAGGGATCTCTTTTTTTTCATTTCTGCTAATTTTTCCCACGTAAATTAATTTTACTGATAAATACTTATTTTAATATGATCTTCTGTTATTTTAATGTACTTTTCATTTTTTTTTTTTTTTTTGCCTTCAAAAAGGTTTTTTTCTGATTTTTAATCATTCAAAGTAATTTCTTTTTCAACAATTCGATTTTGTTCTTTTCTGCTTATTTTTCCCACCCGTAAATTAATTCTCTCTTCTTCAATGATTGAATTCACTTGCTGCATCCCCACTGATCTGAAATTTACTTCATTTTCAGTGCTGCCATTATGTAAGCAAATGGTATGTCACAATTAATTGCTAAATGAGCATTTTTAATCAATTTTATTAAAAATAATTAATAAGTTAGTTTTGTATAATATAATTTTTTCCGCAGATACGTGTTTAAATAATTTTAACACAGAGTGGAATGAAAAACTATAAAATTAAAATTAAAAAAATTAAATGTTTTTATCAAATAGTATTATTTTCTTTTTGAATGTTTTTTTCAGTGAATGTTAGCATATAACTAGGTTTTCCCCCAAAAGTGGATTTTTAACACTTATATATGTTTAATCAAACATCCAAACGTTTCAAGAGCTATCTGTAGAATTTTTTTTATTAGGATTTATTGATAATGGATTTAAATTAATATATATTAAATTAAAATGCATTCAATGCATTTCTGAGATTCATTTAAAATATTTATCAGTATCGAAATTTTTGTTCTCTTTCATAAAACTTATAGTTTACTTTAAAATAATGCGTAATTGCATGAAACTTCCCCCCCCCCCCGTGTCGAATATTTCAAAAAATTCTCACAATTTTACTTCAAGAATTAAAATAGTAGTGAAATTTTGTAATTTGAAAAATTTATACTTTCTGTTCTTTTTTCAGCATACAACTATTTTTAAAAATGCTACAGTTTCGTTTCCGAGAAAAAACTATCTTTCTTTAAAGAATTTTATAGAAAAAAAACAACTTTTTTTTTTACAAAACAATGCTGTTTTGCATATTTTATGATTTTTTCTCATATGAATCAATGTCGTTGCGTTTATATAAAAATGATTTTTAAAACCTTCAGAATCAGTGATTTAAAAAATAAAAAGCCGAAAACTTATTTGAACGAATTTTAATAAAACACTCAAACTACTTAAATCAATCATTTAATAATTTCTTCTTTTATAAAGGTAATTGCATGAAACTTTTTTCCCCCGAGTCGAATATTTCAAAAAAATCCTCACAATTTTACTCCAAGAATTAAAATAGTAGTGAAATTTTGTAATTTGAAAAATTTATACTTTCTGTCTTTTTTTCAGCATACAACTATTTTTAAAAAAACTACATTTTCGTTTCCGGGAAATAAAAAATTGCAACGAAAGAATTGGAAAGTGAGTGGGTGATTTTAAAATTCACCCTGTTTGCCTATTCGAAAATTTTTGGTGACGGACCTCGAAATTTTCAACCATTCTCAAGTGACGAGGACGACACCTGAGCTTTCGCCCATCTTTAAGAATTACCACACCACACCAACGCAAGAACAAATTTCGAAAAAGGGAGTTTATATGACATAGTTAAAGAAATCACTCACATCGCGCGCATACACACACACAAGTGCTATCGGCCTGAGGGAAACACGAAATTTCCATGGGGATGAAATTATTCACTTAGGAAAAGGAAAGAATTGGAAAGTGAGTGGGTGATTTTTAAATTCGCACTGTTTGCCTATTCAAGGGTTTTTGGTGACGGACCTCGAAATTTTCAACCATGCTCAAGTGACGAGGACGACACCTGAGCATTCACCCATCTTTAAGAATTACCACACCACACCAACGCAAGAACAAATTTCGAAAAAGGGAGTTTTTATGACATTGTTAAAGAAATCACTCACATCGCACGCACACACACAAGTGCTATCGACCTGAGGGAAACACGAAATTTCCATGAGGGTGAAGTTATTCACTCGGTAAAAGCCCGTGCAACGCCGGGCTAAGCGGAGAGGAAAGAAACAAAGAAATCAAAGTAATTTCGGAAAATAATATTGGAAGTGCTGAATTTGTGAAGTTGAGTGAATATTAACGTCCCACTGTTCAGCAACACGAGGCCTTTTAGGGACGGTCCGCGTAATTTTGAACCATGGTCAAGTGACGCAGACAACACCTGAGCTGGCACCCCTTCTCCTAACTACCACACCACACCAACGGGAGGACGTTTGAGCTCTCGACATATTTTACGTGCATCCCTCCCCTACACGGTGGGTCTTCATTGGTACTAGGATCGAGAATTTGTGAAGAGAAGGGAAAATTTTAAGCAACAAAGCCATGACACGCACTCACGGGTCATGCACTCACATCGTACGCGTCAAACCCCACAAAAGTGTTGGCGTTAGAATAAAAGGAGGAAATTAACATGGGGATTAAGTTATACCCTCGGTATAAGCCCGTGCAACGCCGGGCCATGAAAGCTAGTTCTTTATTAAAATACGCAGATTTATAATAGGACATTTAAGGAAAAGAATTGATGATAAACTATCAATGTAAGTATTAATTTTAACATTTTTAGCAACGGCCCATAGGACGGAGAATCCGAATGCAGATACCTCCGCTTTGAAAATAGTATTCTAGGGTTTTAATAGCATAGGCCTCATAAAGGAACCCCCGGTAAAAAAATGAACACCGCAAATCCGGTCTCAGTCCTGATTTTGGATCCGTCGGAGTACACCTCCCACTCATTTTAGGCTCCAGTAATTGATTAAAAATAATAATTCTATTACAAGCTTTTACAGAGTGGAGAGAAATAAAATTTTCAATGGGATGACAGTCAATAATATCATTAAATTTAGGGTTTCGAAGTTTCCAAAATTGGTATTTAAGAAAAGCTTTATTAACAGTAAGGTGAATTGGGGGAGTACCAGATATGATTTGTAAGGAATAGATGTTTTAAAGCCCTTCGCGTGATTTTTAAAAGACAACAATGAACCTCATAATAGCCCATTGAAGCGACGAGAATAGCACCTTAGCCGGTAGTCTCCTCTCCAAATTTCCCCACCTCGTGAACGGGAGAACTTTCGTTTGCACTGTTATTAGAAATTTCATCATACAGAAGGAATATTGTGAAAGAGAAAAATCTCTGGTAATGAGGAAAGAAGATAAATTCCAGAAAAGAATACTGGAAGAAATTAGAAATTCTGTACAAATAAATATTGCATTCACAGAGTCAAAGTGGTCGCTCAATAGGAGTCTTTCTGTGAATATTCGCAAGCGCATCAAATATCAATAATGTAAAATCATGAAAATCAACTTATCTAAAGATATTTATTCAATACACAAATATAAACGTGTACCAGTATTCAAAACTCTTCATTTTTCAGACGCAATTTCAACTCTCGAACATACAACTCTCTCTTTTTTATATTGGCCCTTAAGAAGCTGATGCGCTCCACCGCCCTCTTCAAAATCTGGATGCGGGAAACTTTCTTCCCTTCCACGTCTGGAATGGAATCTCTGAGCTTCCAATATCCGTCCTTGATGTGGTTGCGTCGCTTTCTTTCCAGGATATTATGGTAGTTCCGTTTTCGGCCGGCGTTGGAGCATTCATAGATCTCCTCTCTTTCTGTGTCCGATATGTCCTCTACATTAACTGGGGAAGAAAGTTGATTTTTCATGTAATCAAAATCAAAATTATTTCCCAACACACATATTACGAATGTGATCACAAGAAGAAAAACAGTACTTTTTTAAGTACCATTGATCGATTTCGCCAAATTAAAAGATGTCGCTAAATGTTGGCATCGTTATTATTCTGTTCGGTAAAGCATTCCACTATTGGCTGCATATCGCGGCATTTGGCGAATTCTTTTGACTTGACTAAATTGTTCGCCGGTATATTACGTAAGTACCAAATAAACCTTAAAGCAGAAAGAACTAATTTTATACATACTGCTACTTATTTTTGGCGCAATTTTTAAATCGCTACAAATAGGCTTTTGGCGACCAATAGTTTTCTATTCCAAATGGATGCTGACACGTGGTGAATCAGTTGAATGAAACAGAGTTATATAAATTAGAAAAAGATGAATAATAAGAGAAATGAGAGAGTTTCCTTTTCCATTGAAAACAATGCTGAAAATATAAATGCCAAGATAAAAATAGACGCGGACGTATTATACCACCGACCAATTTCATGAAATCAAATGACATCGCCAAATGCTATGAAACACAGCTAACAATGGAAACTGTTCCCGCGCACGTCCGAACACTGTACTAATAAGGCTGACAGCGCTTGGTAGCAATTTTGAAATGATGATGTCTTCCCACTTGGCGAAATTGATCGACAGAAAAAACGTAAGTACCGCAAAATAAAATATCAAGAATTCACAAATGCGGTGGGGGGGGGGGATAGAAGGAAAAAAAGAAAGAGAGATATTTCTACAGAAATGTCCCTAAAATAAAGACACGAAGCAAATTTCAGAACTTACGTATTATGTGGTTGACCAATTTCGCCAAATCAAAGAATATCGCCAAATGCTATTATTCTATGTTCGAACATGAGTGGGAAGAATTTCTTCTATTGGCTGCATATCGCAGCATTTGGTGACGTGTTTTGATTTGACGAAATAGATCAACAATATAAAACGTAATCACAGAAATTTCTAATGAGACGTCCAAATTAAAAATGGTTAAAAATTTGAAAATTTTTAATAACCACGACAAAACAACAGGGTTAACGTTACCATAATGTGACGTCATCGACACCAACTTGGCAAAATTTGCAACCCATTTGGGTTGGATCCTAGTACCCTCCCCCCCCCTCCTATTTGGAGACAAAATTTTGGCGCCATTTTTTTACGTTTTTAGCGCGAAATTAGGGCTTAAGTGTAGTATAGGAGGAGGCCTTCGAATTTGGCGATTTTTATATAGATATGGTGAGATAACGAATTTATTCTGGCTTCCGGACACCTATTGCTAAGTGAAGTAGCTTGGCGATCGATTTTGGTCGCCAAAAGAAATTGACATCACCAAGGGTCTCCCCCCCCCCTCTATACTACACTTTAACCCTAAATTAGCAACTCTTGCAAGCTGCATGCTCATGATTTAGTGCAAGTAGGCCTTTTTGAAAAATGTGTTCTTTTGGCGTCAGAAAAATCAGGGGATTCAACTAGGATTTTACATTTTGTTTGATTTTTGTATTTTAATTTGATAACATACTATGGAGCTATAACTATGGAGCTTTGAACCAAATGGGGGTAAACTCCTAGTTAAGCCCCCTGATTTTGTGGGCCAAAATATCGAATAGTGCTAACCTTTTAACTGTTGGGCCTAAGCTGAATGTCTAATCGATTATAGCCTTTGTTGCTCCACATCCCACAAAACCAGTAACCTGACGTCCAAATAACGATAGAAAAGCTGATCCGGTTGAAGTGTAGAATAGGGGGCTCCTAGGATTTGTGTAGATGCCAGAATGTGAATTCGGCTCTTTGGCGTTTCTTCATTACTCTCACCTATCTCTACATATAAGTAGTACGGCGACTGACGCCAAAAAAATTGGTTTCGCCAAGCCTCGCCCCCCCCCCCTATTCTACACTTTAATGACTCGTCCTAGTAAGGTTGCTACTTCTTGCCGATTGGCAGAATCTTGGCGCAAAAATCGGAACCAAATCAGGGAGTTCAACTAGGATCCATTACAATAATGAAGTTTAAAAAAATTGCCGCTAAATTGCTCCAACATTTCATTTTTTTTTTATTGAACTTCCATCCATTACGATGACAATAATTCGCGGAATTGACGAAAGATAAAAGTTTGGGCTCCAATCAAATTGAAAATTACAGCTAATCTAGGAGTCTAGCTCTGTATGAATCCGTCTGGATTTTTTTACGAACACTAAATTTTAATATCCTTTCAAGAAATAATACTCAGATTAATGCAGTGATTCTTACCAACATCATCATCGCCCATTCTTATTAGTAGTATTTTCTTAAAGATATAAAATAGTAGAGTTTTTTCAGTCAGACTTTAAATTCACATAAAGCTTTTCAAACATTTTCCACACTATGATAGACAGTTACTCAAAAGTAAGAGTTGCCATCTAAAGAAATAGTTAAAGTATTGTTTAGTTCATAATCTATTCTAATTTCAGCTCGTGCATGACTTTTCTTTAAGACAGTACACTATAGGGCAAAGTCATGAAGATAGCAGCTAATAGGCCTTACATTTGCATCATGTGTTTACATCCTTAGGAGAAATCGTGCACGTGATGAACAAAAACATGCTGCTGTCTGTGATGGGACTATGTAATCGCTGAATGTAAATCGCCCTACGGGAAGAATTACGCGTTTAGTGATACAACCAAACGTTAGGACAGAGATGGTGTACCCAAGACAATGACGGATCGCACTGAAATATACAGAATACTAGCACAAAAATTTGAATCTGCTAATGTGCTAACTTTTACCAAACAACGTTGTCTGCAGCAAAGATAAAATTCTTCAAGGCATCCAGTGCTGCCATTACCAGTGACATTACATCACAGACGTATGCAGAACACTGTCTTTTAAGATAACTGACAATTCTACCTTGCAGTGGCGTACACATGCCTCTTTTAAGAGGTCTACATACTAAAAAAAACCACAGACGAATGTTTTGAGGGGTTTTCTCGGTGGTAAAGAGTAAAAAATTTTTGAACTATGGGGGAGGGGGATTGAACCCCCAAATCCTCTACTGTACGTCTCTGCTGCCTCGAATAGTTGTATCCTAAGCCAGAGGCACCGTGGCGAAAATTCATGACTCTAGCATTGTATATCCGTAATGGTAGAAAATTCCACAAGGTATCCATTTCTGAGATTACTTTTGACGGAACACAGCAGGTGTATGTTGAGCACTGGACATGGATAAATTAATTGTACTACATGGCTCTCTTGCATTGTACAACATAATGATGGTTCTGTACCTAATGTTATCATTTGGGTTGTTATACCAGTTTATTCCCTGCCCCAGCATTTTCGTTACATTCAACAATCAACATTTAGGAATTCAACAATTCGACCACCCAATTGAATACTATTTAGGTTCACCTGTTTTTCTGAACTGTCGCCCATAGAATACATATAGATATTGATAGAAAAATGACTGTCCTTCAGTACAACATCCATTGCTATGACAGACGAACTTAAGCAACATGTAGAAATAACATAGACTGGCATACCCCAAAAAACATTTTCAACACTTCTTTCTTTCATTGTATAAACGTGTCTCCATGGCGGCTACACAACATTCTGAATTCTTCATGATCCATATGTTGAATAGGATGTTATTCTGTTTATTTCACTGTTGTACTGTTTATTTGCTGTTACCACCCACTTCACTGTGTATTTTATGATGTAGTATGAATATATACTGTTTATATACATAAACTAGATTTTACCCGCGGCTCCGCTCGCGTTGATGTCTTTAAATAACTGTCAAAGTCGTAATCATTATCATTAGACAGTAAATAATATAATATGGCAATTTTTTTATTGCTTGACTGGAACCAATAAAATTTAAAAATTCTAAAATTGAGCATAGTTTTAAAAAATTGAAAACGTAATTTATTATATTAACAACAAAAATTCAATAACTTAAATTATTAATATTTTTAAAAATCGATAGTATCTATGTTTAATATATAATTCCTCCTTAAAAGAGCTCAAAACAGAATATTATTCTAAGATGCTACTGTATGCTATTTTTATGTTCTTCCGTCAGTTGCAAATATGTGAAAATTTGGGCATTGGACACACCGATCAGGCTACATATGAACCAGGGTCATGGAAAAACATTGCTTTTCCAAATGCACCCCTGCTACCTGAAATGTCAGCTTTGTTAATAACAACAGTAAAACTGGAAATTGAACTCGTTTGAATTGAAATGGTAGGTCAGTGGGGATAGTTGGAATTCGAGGTATGATAACACTATCCCTTTTCATGACATATGTTAAAATACTGGCACCAAGTATATTCTGCATTAGTTTTGTGATCCAAAGCCTCGTTCGCTTACATAGTCGAGGAACATCGAGATTTTACATAAGTATAACTGGTACATTTAGTTTTAATTGAAGTTTATGTGAGGGTACACCCGAAAGTTCAAGTGAATTTAAGAATTCCGGGGGATATGAAGTACTTTGTACTTTATCCATAATTGTATTCATTGATAAATATTTCTTCATTCTACCCCCCCCCCTCCACCGCACGTCGTTTAAATTTTCAATGTTGATTTTATGGACTATGTCACTGTTAGGAGCCAATATTGATCTTGCGCGCAACCACTGATCCCAATTTAAATTTTGTTTTCAAGTCGAGGTAAATTTAAGCAATAAGATTTACATCATTTCTTTCTACATTACAAAATTCTCTGAAAGTAAAACATAACCTCCAGCATTTGCGTCTAAACATTCATTACTGATTTTCAATTGCGTCTCTGCATAATGTTCCGAAGATGTATGAAGATGCATCCTCATAATCGTTCTCAGACTGAATTTTTCAACTTATGCCCATAAACTTGATGATTTAATAGAGACTGATTTCATCTGCCGGTGTACCCTCTCTGGATAAAAGGGAGAGTTTTTCAAAATTCATCAGCCAATATATAATAAAGCTACCATTCCTCATATAATATCTGTACTATCTCGTAAATCTTGAAGAGTCCAATTTAACGCTTCTGTAGCTTTCTTGTGAGACATCGTACTTTCATCCCACACTAAAAGCTTACATTGTGGAAGCATCCTGCCTTGAGAGCCATATTTTCTGAAATTTCAGATGAGTGAATCTTCAAATGCAAGATTAAGTGATAATTTTAAAACGGAAGGAGGATTCGAAAGACCGAAGATGAAATAAGTATTGCGTAAAGATCCCTAATTTTATTCGGCGAGTGACATTGTATGGCTTCCTCCATAGTAATATATTGTATATCTTCAAAGTAATACCTCCATGTAAAACATTTGGTTCAGTATAAGTGAAACATTTTGTTCAAAATAGGAATATTGTATAATTAGGTTAAAAAAATTCAAAGTAATAAATTTTCGATAAATCTTAACTTTTTTTTGAAACTGACAATTAATATTACCATAGAATTTTCAGAATCACGCGCGCAATTCGCTAAAACTTTATTTCGTTTCTCTCTTTAAAAAGTGGGAGAAAATTTGCATTAAAATATCTCGGATTGTCGGAATAGAGAACTTCTTAGCCAACTTGGCGATATTTCTCAAAGTTTGAGTTTAGTTTGACATTTAACAAACGTAACGTATAATAAACGTTATACGTTTAATAAAAAACCATTTAAAAAATTGCTTTTTGTAAAGATGCTAAATTACACTATGTTTAAGTTATTTGTTACAAATGTGAGAAAATTTTTATTAAAATCTCCATTATTGACCAAATGCATAACCTTGCGCCAACTTGGCGGGGATTAAGCAACGTCCCATGGTTTCACCCGCATAGTTCCCGTTCTCGTAGGAATATGGAGACAAAATATACCTTATGTTACTCGCTGATAATGTAGCTTTCCATTGGTGAAAGAATTTTTTTAAATCAGACCAGCCGTTTCTGAGATTAGCCGGGACAGACAGACAGACAAAAATTTTAAAAATTGATTTTTTTTATATAAGTACCGTATATACCTTTAAATACATTTAGTAAAAAGCTGCTAATTTGAAATTACAAACAGACACTTCAATTTTATTTGTTTGTATAGATTATTGATATCTATCATAATTAAATCGCGACAATATTTAGCATCCGACCAATAGCTCGAATTAAAATAATTCAAGCACCCAAATTTGGTAGCGAGGTCCACCACTAGATGGTGCCACGATGAAATGGTTCTCATATTCAGAGACTTGCCGTGTCTGCAAAGGCTTAGTTTCAAATATGCAGCCCATTTGAAAAAGAAAAAAATTCCAGAATTAAACGTTGAAAAACATCCTTATCATTCTCATTTCTTGATTTCAAAAGGACGGAACTTGCATTTCTAAAATTGAAATAGAGTTTTCTTTAACGCTTCCGCAACCACTCCGCAAAGTGGGTTTAAGTAAAATCCGTTTTTAGCGAATCTCTATTCAACAAAAGAAACATGCTTATCAAATTTCAAATATGTGGGTCTAATAGTCCAGAAAAAAAGAGAATTTTTATCTATACCCTACTAACCCCTTGCAACCCCCTTTAAAAATCGATTTCTGATTATTTTTTTTAAACTTGTTTAGACGTTCAATACTCGACAACAGAAACTTGAGTACGAAATTCAAAGTCTGTAGTTTTAATGAACCAAAAACCGAATTTCTTTCATTTATGCGCTGTTATAACCCCCTTTGGGAGTCGATTTCTGCAAACCCTTTTTAGGGATCACTACTAAAAAAAGGAGAGTGAATACCAAATTTCAAATCTGTAGGTCTAATAGTTCAAAATATGGAATTCTCTCAACCCCCCTTGGGAGTGGATTAACGCAAAACTCGTTCTTAGTGGATCTCCGTGAAAGGAACATACCTCACGAATTTCAAGTCGTGTCATCCGTGCAATGTAGCACTAGAGAAGGCAATTAAAGACTCTCTCTGGTAAATAAACTCGGAAAACAACTTTTGTTCTATCCTTACAACTGTCCGTACTTGTTTTTTGCAGACGATATTGATATCGTGGGAAGAACTAAGGTAGCTATTATATAATAGAGGTTTTCACTCAACTCGGGACAGTAGCAAAAAACATAGGATTGACGGTCAAAGAAATAAAAACTAAATTCATGGTAATAAACAGAATGTCTAATCTACAACCGCTGAAAATTAATGGATATGTTATGGAACGTTTGGTTCTATAACGTTAAAGTACAGAAATTTGCTGCAAAGAATTCGAAGAATAATTTTTTATTCCATTAGGCTTAGCTGAGCCAACATTTTTATTTTTATTTTATTTTTGGGATGTTGAGCAACAAAGGCTATTATCCGAGCCAACATTAAATCGTTGTAACTAATCTTATACCAAAATACGGACCGTTGCCAATCTGGTAAGCTGAAAAAGGTTACAAAGAAATGGCTTCCAGATGAACAAATATAAATACACAGTACAAATATAAATATTACAAATATAAATATAAAATTATTAAATTCATCTTTAAAATTAATTATTTTTCAAATTATATATATATATACATATATAATGTTCTATAATTTTATTACATATGTAGGGTTGGATATGTGCAATGTCTCAACCCCTCCCCCTGTTACTTAGGGTGGAGTAGTCCACACTGACGTCACACCCCGCCAGGAATGTCCGACTGAAGGACACACGGGAAATGACGCAGACGGACGTTAGAGTCGCTAAGCTCTAGACGTAGAAGGAAGACGTTCTCCTTTGGTGTTTAATATATTTTAAATATTTCATCCTTCATTTTGTTAAATAAAGCATTTATCATCATTAGGTTGTAGTCATTTTCCCATATTTGGGGGCTCGACCTTTCTCTTGCATATTAAGGAAAATCTCTTCTAGACGAGAAATTTTTTTTTAAGACGCGTTAATATTTTTTTTCTTTAATGGACGCTTACAGTGCTAAAAGTGTAAAAACGACTTGTTCACTTTCTTTTTTATTGGATTCATATAGTGCCTCAACTGGTTCTGGATTTATTTTAAGGACTGCTCCCCAACCCCAGGTAGGCAAAATTTAATTAAAAGTATTTTTTGTTTGTTTATTTTGGCTTTCAAATTACTGTATTTAGTAATTTTAACTCAGAGTGTGTTAGGGAAATTTTGATTACAACCTTGCACCGTCTGTAAATTTTCAAAGTGATTAATTTTGTATATTAAGATGCCCTGTAAAAATATTAAATTAAGTGATATTCCTATAATTGCCAATTCGTTGAAATGTGGTACAACTCGTGCTGTAAAAACATTAAATTCTATATTAGGATTCACCAAATTTGACCGTTCTTCGCGAAATAAAATAAGAAATTTTTCCACATTCCCTAAAGAGTTTAGAGTCGAAGAACACAAAGAAAAAATTTTAACTGAATTCTCATTGCCTAATTTCATCTCAGTCGCTAATTTTTTGCATTTAGACGTGGAAACAAATGAGCAAAATTTATGCAATAGTATATTTAAAGCTTTGACGAACTTAGACGAATTCCCACTAACATTAAATAATTCAGAGACATCCTTTTCTGAAAGCGAGAACGTAGTTTTTTCTGAGAATCAAATCCACATTTCAAAAACGAACAGCAAAAGATCACATCTCGTTAGACAGGAATTTTTTCAACACAGGGAACAAACCAACACTCCCCCTTTCAACATCTGGGCAGCAACGCAACCCTACCCAGTGTTCAAGGTTATTCTTTCATGGCGGCACATCAAAACGTCTCATCTCTTTGTTCACAAAATACTTTTCCTCCCCATTTAAACAATGCTTCCTTTACAGAGATGAATACCCAGTTTTGGACTTTATTGCGCGACATTTCAGCGACTAGTAGAAAATTTACTAGCGAAGATTTTTATTCTGTAAATAGTTTCTTTCGCGATATTGAAGAAAATTTTGACTTATTCCCAGCTATCAGTTCCTCTCAAAAATTAATTTTCGCAAAACGTCTAATATGTGGAACTGCTAAATCATTTCTTTTTTCACAAAGAAACTTAAATACCTACGAGTCATTTAAAAAAGCTTTAATTGAAGAATTTTCGGATTCAGTTATTTCAATAAAAATTCACCACGAATTAGAAAAACGTATAAAACCGAGACTTTAACGCAACACTTTTATTCCATGCTTGAATTAGCTAATAGATGTTATTCAAATATTGGCGAAGCATCAGTTATCCAGTATACTATTAATGGTATTAATGGACGTTGTTCAGACAAAATAATTCTCTATGGTGCAACCTCTTTTTCCGAATTTAAGCAGAAATTACGTACTTATGAAACTGTCATTAAAAATATGGGAATACATAACTCTAATTCACCGAATTTTCGTCATTCATACGAAAGCCGAGGACGCGATTCTAAACAACAAAGCTTCCAAAGAAAACCCACAAAATTTAACGTTTCTGACACAGCTAAAAATCCCCAATGTTGTTTTAATTGTAATGATATAGGTCACCTATCAAAATCTTGTCCTAATCATTCACGTGGTCCCAGATGCCTCTCGTGTAATCTTTATGGTCACAAATCATTTGAATGCCGACGAACTAATTTAAATAATAGTTCTACACCACCTTCTGGTGTAAATGCTGTGCATGAATTGCCTTCTCCTATAAATATGTGTAAAGACGTAACAATTTTTGGCCGTAAACTTAACGGATTAATAGACACAGGCAGCAATTTAACACTATTAAGAAATTCTACTTACATAAATATAGATGCACCGCCACTGAAACAAACCAATACATTATTAACAGGTTTTGGTTTTTCGCGAATTAATGTGATAGGAACTTTTGATTCTGAAATTACTATCGACGATCAAATTTTTCCTGTTACTATTTCTGTTGTACCAAATTCTTGTACAAATTATGACCTCATAATTGGTTGTGACGTAATTAAACAAGCACATCTAAATATATCTCCTACAGGTGTAAAATTTTCACAAATTTTAAGATCCTCTGATAGTGTAGATGAAAATTTTATTATGACGATTTCCGACGATTCACCCACATTTGATATCGGGCCAAATGTTTCTCAACATAATCGAGCTGAAGTCGAACAACTGCTATCGACATACATGCCTAAAAAAACTGTAAACATTGAGCTTGATATCGCTCTTACCGACGACGAACCGATATTTCATAAGCCCCGACGTTTGCCATTTGCCGAACGAGATATAGTCGACGCTCAAGTTGATGAATGGGTTGAAAATGGAATTGTTGAGCCATGTTCATCTTCTTACGCTAGTCAAGTTGTGGTAGTAAAGAAAAAGGACGGGAAATTAAGAGTTTGCATTGATTATAGACGCTTAAAAAAAATCGCAAACTTATTAAAGATAACTCCTCTTCCTTTAATTGACGATATTTTAGATTGTCTCCAAAATGCTAAAATATTTACTACTCTAGATCTAAAAAATTGATTTTTCCATGTCGCGGTAAATGAAAGAAGCCGTAAATTTACTAGTTTTGTTACTCACAATGGGCAGTATCAATTTAGACGAATGCCTTTTGGACTAAGTACTTGTCCTTCCACCTTTATGCGGTACATAAATGCCATTTTCCGACATCTGATTTCGAAAAGTATTGTTCTCCCATATATGGATGATGTTGTTATTCCCGCTGCTAATGAGTCCCAAGCCCTTGAATATCTAAAAATGTTCTAGAGGTAGCTTGTGATTACGGACTTGAAATAAATTTTTAAAAATGTCAATTCTTACAAAATAAAATTGAATTTCTTGGCCATATTATAGAATACGATAGATTGTTTCCTTCCCCTTCAAAAACTAAAGCTGTTATTAATTATCCAGATCTTAAAAATATTAAAGACGTTCACCGATTTCTTGCTCTTACTGGCTATTTTAGAAAGTTTTTACCCTCATATTCGACCATAGCAAAACCTTTGAGTGACCTCCTTCCTAAGGACTCCCCTTTCCAATTTTATGCTGAACAACAGGAAGCATTTCAAAAATTAATATACTTACTTTCCCAACAACAAGTTTTAAGTATTTTTAATCAAAATTCTCCCACTGAGATTCACACTGACGCGTCAATTGACGGTTTGGGTGCAATCCTACTCCAAAAATCCATAATGACAATCAGTTTCACCCTGTATTCTACATGTCAAAAAAGACATCAGACAATGAAAGAAAGTACACTAGTTTTGAACTAGAAGTCCTTGCAGTGGTCGAAGCACTTAAAAAGTTTCGCATCTATGTACTAGAAACATCATTCAAAATTATTACTAACTGCGACGCCCTCGTCAAAACACTAAGTAAAAAAGAGCTTAACCCCAGGATAGCCAGATGGGCATTTTATCTCCAAGAATTTAACTTTACAATAGAACACCGTACAGGCTCAAAAATGGCTCACGTGGATGCTCTCAGTCGACCTTCACATTGTATGCTAATCCAAAATAGTGTCCATCTTGAATTTATCAAAGCACAACAGGCTGATGACCAAATAACAGCGATAAAGACGCGTCTAGAAACAACGCCGCATGATAACTATATCGTAAAAAACAAACTTCTGTACAAAACAGTCAATGGCACCGATTTACTAGTGGTACCTGACTAAATGCAGGCTAACATCATTAAAACTGCACATGAACGTGGCCATTTTGCTGTTCTACGCACACAAGATTTAATTAGCAAATACTTTTACATCCCACGACTTAAAGACAAAGTTGAAAAATGCATTCAAAACTGTGTTAGATGCATTCTCACAAACCGGAAACGTGGTAAACAAGATGGCATGCTTAACCCGATAGAAAAGAACGACTTACCACTCCATACATTTCATCTAGATCATTTGGGTCCTCTAGCGACAACTTCTAAGAAATATAAGCACGTTTTTGCAGTGATAGACGCATTCAGTAAATTTACATGGCTGTATCCCATTAGATCTACGGACGCTGCAGAAGTCATAAAATGATTAGAAAACCAGCGACATGTCTTCGGAAACCCCGCTAGGATTATCACTGATAAAGGATCCGCATTTACTTCCTCCGCATTTGAAGATTACTGCAATAAGCAAAACATCCTTCATATCTCCATTACAACTGGTCTCCCAAGATCTAATGGCCAAATTGAAAAACAAAATTCCACCATCCTTGCTGTGCTGTCAAAACTTTCTGTCGACGATCCTGAGAAATGGTACTCTCACGTACCCCTCCTGCAAGAAATCCTGAACTCAACTTTTCAAAGAAGCATCAAGATGACTCCATTTGAACTCCTTTTCGGCACCAAGATGAAGTCTTGCCAGGACATTGAGATAATCCAACTTCTTAACGATGAGATTATAGCTCCATTCCAAGAACAACGTGATGCTCTCCGTCAAGATGCCAAAAAGCAAATCTACAGAGTTCAAGATGAGAATCGCCGCACGTACAATCTCCGGCGCAGACAAGCTCATAAATATCAACTACACGACCTAGTAGCAATTAAACGCACTCAGTTTGGTCCAGGCTTGAAACTTAAGCAAAAATACCCCGGACCATACAAAGTTACAAAAGTCAAGCACATTGACTTATGACACTTATGACGTAGAAAAGTGTGATTTCGTCGACGGACCATCAAAAACGTCAACTTGTGCAGAATTCATGAAACTCTGGCCAAACCAAATTAACTCTACATGATTTCTCCATTAAAAACTGTTCACAATTTTTCTTCCTGTGAAAGACTTTCGTTATAGACATTGTCAACAGACTTTTTATTTATTTATTTTTGCTCCCATTTTTATTGAATGACTCTAATATTTTCTTATTTCATTTTAGTACAAATTTAAGTATTTAGAAGTACGAGTATCTTGCTTGAATATGTTCCTGTATTCCTTATTCCCGATTCTTATTTTAGCCTTGATCTTATTTGTATCGTTAACATAATTTGTTTTACCCCACAGTGGTAATGTATGAAATTTTTCCTATTTATCAAATATTACTTTAAATTTGCTCATTTTTCAGTATTTTTGTAATTTTTCTTTGATATTTTGTGTTGTGTATAATTCTTTTATCTACTGTGTATATTTTTAATACTTTATTACTATACATCTGTACCATTTTATCATTGTAAATAATCAGGCGAGGTCGCCTTCCTGGTCATGATGGCCGATGTAGGGTTGGATATGTGCAATGTCCCAACCCCTCCCCCTGTTACTTAGAGTGGAGTAGTCCACACTGACGTCACACCCCGCCAGGAATGTCCGATTGAAGGACACACGGGAAATTACGCAGACGGACGTTAGAGACGCTAAGCTCTAGACGTAGGAGGAAGACGTTCTCCTTTGGTGTTTAATATATTTTTAAATATTTCATCCTTCATTTTGTTAAATAAAGCATTTATCATCATTAAGTTGTAGTCATTTTCCCATATATATCTGTTTGTTTATTAATTCACTTGGCTTGAGCGGCCATTAGTTGGCAACAAGTGAATAATATTTGTCTCAACAAATATGAATTTGAACAAGTTGAAAATTTGAATGCTTAGGCACAATTGTAAATAATAGTAATGACATAAAGATTTAAATCAAAACAGATGTTATCACGGATTGCGAAAACAGTTTAAATACATAAGTAACAAAACAAAAATGCAGTTATATAAGACTCTAGTAAGATCAATTGTTTAATATGGCAGTGAATGTGCTGGACAATTAACAAAAAAGACGAAGAGAAACTAATGTTTTTCGAGAAAAAAATCTCACGAAAATTTTTTGGTGCAGTTAGAGAAAATGGAATTTGAAGAATGCGATACAACCTTCAACTTCCATCGAAATACAGAAAACCCAACATAGTCAAAGGGATCAAAGCTTCCCAAATAAGGTCGCTGGGACATGTATTTCGATACAAGGATGAAAATCCTGTTAAGAAAATGACTTTCCAAACTCCCGAGGTAGGAAGACCGTGAACAAGGTAGATGGATAAAGTAGAAAAGTGATTGAAGGACTTGGGAGTGAACCGATAGAAGAATATAGCATCGAATAGATCAAGATGGTGTTAGCTGATTAGAGTTAGGCTCGACCGGTTGTGACGGATCTATCCGCGACTATATTAACACCTTGGGGACTCTTCTGGGGAAAAATATTTCAATTCAACCAACTTTCGCCGACCAAGAAAGCGTGATTATGTAAATGAAGTATATTATATAAATTCTGTTTACGCGAGTTTGTGAGTTGGCACTTTGGAGTTGGCAAGTAGGAGTTAGCATAGAGTCTGCGAGTTTGTTTGTTAGTTGAAGATTGAAAGAGATAGTGGAATTATTAAGAGGTCTTGGAGTTGTCCAGGAAAACGGATTACACCAGTGAATCCAAGGACACTGATCAATCCCGATAAAAATCACCTGCAAGATTCCAGTGTAGGGTCCGATGCATAAAAAGTACAGGTATCGTGAGCTTGATTAATTATAAGTTAGCTTATTAGTGTGTGACGTAGTTTATACTGAGCGTATTTAAGCTAGCTTAGATTCAGTTGAGGGTCCGTAGTAGTATCCCAGCGTTATAGAATCTCCCCTCCGCGCTCTACTATTTAATCACCAATCTTAATTAGATTGTTATTGTGTCTGATTGATATTTTGGTAACAATAAATTAATTAGATTGAAATAATTTATGTTGATCATTCAGTGTCTCCCTCATACCTAGCCGGGTTTACAGGTAGACAAGGGGTTTCAGAGTCAAGCAGGAACCGACAGGTATACGGTAACCGGCTGTGGTGATTAGAAAGAAGGTGTAATAGTTCCTGAGATATCGTAAAGAGAAAATCGCTTTTTCTTTATATATAGAGAGATTATTTGGCTTTCATTTATATATATTTTCCTTTATGGAGTTAGTGTTTTGGGTGGCTAGCTGTTTAATGCATATTAATGAATTATTCGTAAGTATTTCGCCTTTCAAAAAAGCCTTAAGTAGATATTTTTTCTCTTTGATATTCAACTCTTCCATAAACATAGAGGTCTCACTTACATCAGCCATGAAAAGTAGAAAAGTTGTACAAGCCCAATGACTGCATAGATATAAATTAGGGTTTTATTATTATTATTGTCTCGTGTGGAGTTACTGATGAAATATGGCAATAAGGCAGTTTCATAACTGTGGAACTTTGCTTTAGATACTGAAACTTTGAATAAAAACGTGGGGAAGATTAAATCTTTTTCAAATTTCGAGCTGTTTGAATTGCCATCGAATTTCTCACCCAATTGTTGTTTAAAAACAGAATAAGGTTTAGAGTTTCCCCAATGTTGATCTATGATTACATTAAAAATCCAAAATATAAATCGTGTTTTTCAATGGATCAAGAGACTCATTCCTATGCATCAGGTAAGTTTTCAGATATTTTAATAAAGGCTTTTAAGGAATTAAAATGTTCGGAACAGAGTGATATTCTATGGATCGAAGATCTGAGTCGGTTTTTCCCCAGTGGATCTAATAGTATTAGCAGCGAAGATAAAATTGGACAATATGTAACCATACTGAAGATCTTGATACGAAAACTATCACCGGGAATTTTGCACCAACTCTTTGATTCTGCTACAAAAAGTTTCCCAATTTTGGAATGGCTTCTGAAGTACAGTTTCCACGAAGATACCATGATTAAAAATGCTGTAAGGCTTAGTCTTTTGGTCATTTTCAAAGAATGTCAAGGTGAAGTACGGAACTATGTTGTCCAATATGGCATCTATCGACATTGTGCACATTTGGCTTCTTTTTTGAAGTGCATGGTCTTTGACTTAAGAGATTCTTTAGAAAAACGAAAAGAAAACACTGCCAAATTAGCATATCTCCGATTTGAAGAAGACATTGAATATATCGATGACATCCTATGCCTAGAGTGTGAAGACGTTGCCAATCGATTTCGAACAACTTTCTTGAGGAAGTTTGTTCTTCCTGTTTTATTCTCCTCACTAGCAAAGCAGATCGATGAAGCTTCTATCTTGAAATCTACTGAAATTAGCTTATTTTTAATAGGCAATTTAATTCAGACTTTGAGAGATAAAGAATTAAAAAATGACATAATTGATATGCTGTTACCAACAAAAATGCAAGACACCACAATTCAACGTTTCTCTGTTAGTTTTAATAATATATCTTTGAAAAAAATAACAGATTTCAGAAGCAATGTAGTTCAAAACATCAAAAGGATAATCACAAATACAAGGCAAAACCTTCTGTCAATAAATGTTGTGCGAGCTCTTGGAATCATTACGGACTTCCTTGCATCGTGCAATGATCACAATAGAATTTTTATCGTTTACACAGCATTTTTTGATTCCTTGATGTGGCATTTTCAACCAGAATTTTCGGATTTTTCAAAACTGTACAATACGAAACTATGTATAATTGCTTCGGTGCTGGAATCGGTTGCAACAGCAAGCATAGCAAAAGAAGGTATTCGATGGCTGGAAATACGAAACCATTTTTCACGAATATTGCAGGAACATTATCTGGCAATATGTCAGAAAGTTAAATTTGAAAATATTCAAGAATTCTCTCCCTTTTTAGATATTAGACACCAAAAATTCTTAAAAGGCAAAGAAAACATCCGAAAAGTATTCGATGATATTTCATGCTCAATTTCGATCAGCTGCAACCTCCAGAAATACCAGAATCTCAAAAGCGAAGAAATCGATATAATTTTTAGTAAACTGTTTCATCTAAGATACTTGTGTCTTTTGATATATCGAAAACAGGAAAAAATCTTACCGTTGCTGGCGAGTAAAATTAAAATAGGTGATAAAGTAGCAATGAAAAATTCTATTCCTTGCGACAAATTTATACATAGTAATACCTACGCTTCCAAACACTTTTTAAGGTTGACCTCGAATCAAATTTTAATTCTCCAAGACTCTGGAAATAATATAGACGGAATGGTTATATTTTGTTCATATTATAAAGACACAGTTTGGACGAAATTTAAGAAAAACTTAATATTAAGAGAGATAAAAAATAAACGAAAAAATTATGTAAATAAAAGAATTGTTTCTTCAAGCGTGCAACTGAAATTCCAAACTTCGTCTCAAATCGACAAAATATCAAAAGCACTAGCGAAGGCGAAAAATAAGCAAAATGAAATATTGCAAAGAAAATTCGAGGATTTACTTGAAACTGAATACATTCAGAATAATAAAATAAGCAATGACAGCAGGTAGAAAACTTTACATAAAGTGCAATTATGTTAAAATGTTATCTTTTTTCCTCATTAATTGTACAGTTTAGTTGTGTGAATAGTCCTTAAGTCCTAGTTGTAACCCTTGATTTTTTTTGGCGCCAAAAAGTTTTGCCAAAGGAAAAACCACGTTTTTCAAAATGACTAACTTGCGCTGAATTCTAGCCACGCAGCTTGCGTAAAAGAACCGCCAACTTCTCTCTGAAGTCCGAAAACAATTAGGACCAAATTTTTGTCACCAAATCAGAGGGTTCAACTGAATCAATTTAATAATTGCAGCTAAACCTGTTTTTGTGCGGTAGATAGGGACCGCATAAAAAACGCACACAAAAAAAAATATTCGAAAATTTCACAAATTCTTACATATAACAAACAACTCAATCGAAATATTACCGAAAAATTTTTTATGCTGTCGAGTGAGACCGCATAAAAAAAGTCGCACTTAGAAAATACGCCAATTATTTACGAAGTTAAGGAGAAAGTACTTCCCTAACACAATAAATAATTAAATTACATAAGAAAACATTTTAAAAACATTTAGTTTTTCATTGTATTCATGTAGAAATTTCCAAAATGCACATGAATAATTCCCTGCAACTCATCGTAATCAAAAGCGCTCATCATGCTGTGATGAATAAGTTCAAAATTGCTTTCGCCACTTGAAGATACAATTCCAATTGATTTATTTTGTGGCACCATAAAGCAAGAGATAAGTTTTTGCAACGAAGGTCGGTTTGTCACTTGCTTGCAAATGTCACGATAACCTGATATGCATGATCGAAGCTCTTTTTGATATTTCATACTCCTTTCAGAATATGTATCTATTTTAAGAAAATGCTTTCCAATTCGTTGGAAAGCTGTATTCCTGCATATATTTTATCCGCTCTCAAAGAATTCGGTTCTTTGCATCCATCTTCATAATCAATCAAATTATTGATAATGTCGCTGTCACTGAAAGTTTCGTCTTCAATCCAGCGCGGGTTGCTGCCACTTTGATAGAAAGCAACTGAGCGTGCATTGCCGGGAGACTGTTTATAACAAATGAACAGAGCGTCTTGAAGTGTACATATGTTCATTGCAGTGTCGTAGGATACACTCTCACAACCCCCGTCTCGCGGGGGGGGGGTCCTAGGACTATAGGGGGCTTAAAACCTGACTAACACCAAGTACGTATCTACCCAATTTATAAAATATTAAAGGCAAAGCCTGACTTTTCAGGGAGGCCCTAACATTCTCCACGCCACTGGTACATTGATAGAAAAGATTAAAGTGGCGCCAAAGCCGTTGAAATTCATGTACCACATAAAAAAGATCGCACAAAATCAGGTTCTGTATGGCGACATAGAATTCAAATCATCAAATGTAATTTTGATATTAGAAACTGGACGCAAGTAGAAAATATTGACGTTCTCGAAAGATATGATTTCGAATAAACAGCGAGAAATCATTCAAAAATTTTAACTAAATTCTAAAATGTTATTGCTTGATTCAAGAGAACTATAGAATAGATGCCAAATTTGGGGACATTTGCGATTAGCAACGTAGAATATTCGTTGGCGATCTTTCTAAAAAATTGCCAACTTACATCCGATTAGTAATTTTGGTACTGCGGTATTATCACAACAATGCCAACGTTCAAGATAACCCGCCAAGTTAAGAATCCCGATTTCGCATGTGTCATACGCGCTGAATTGGCAACCAAATGCTCCATTTCATAAAATGTTGCCAATATGGTTACGATAATACGCAAGTACCATCTAAACTTAAACTATGCTGACTCTCTCTCCAGTCAGCGCCGTTTGTAACCTCCCCGGCACTCTAGGCACTTCAAATTGTTGTGTCCCACATACTACTGTTTCAAAAGCACCCCCTTCCTTCAATTCAAACCTTGTCAGTTTTGGTTTTGGAGGGAGATTTTCCCTTAACTCTCTCACTCTTTTCCCTTTCTTTGTTTTTGCTGCTTGGAGAGTCTTACGATTATCCACCACCTATGAACCTGCCGTGTCTTGGTCTGGCAACCGTTTGGAAAGAATAGTGGTATGGGTTGGCCACTCTTGCTCATTTTTTACCTTACGACATCGCGGATCACCCAACCGCCCTTTTGTAAATTAGCACAGAAAGTTAATGAAATCATTTGCAATTACCCAATACAGTACACATTATTGTATGAACTGTTTTCAACTTGTTAATTATCATCTTTTTCATCGCTATACTATCCTTTACTTTTAGACATCCTTATTCTTTGTTGAGTCACTATCACTGTACTGATACAACAAAGGTTTTCTTGAGCTTTGATTGTTCCAAAATCATTAATAACATCATTGTGTTCAATTTCTATGGCAATATTTTGAGTGTATAGCACCATCCAACTTTCCATAGGAGATCTAATATCAGTCTTTTATTCTCTTAAAAGCAGAAATAATTCTCTCCAGACTCGATAGGCACTGGTACGTTTGCTTTTCATCCCCCCCCCTCTAACTTTTTGTGTCCTAGGCACATGCCTAAGCGGAGAAGCGGCCCTGCCTCCAGCAGATTACCACTTCGCATAGCTTTAGCGTACATTACACCCTGATCGATCTTTGATTTTTTTTTTAGATTAAAAATCGTACGCCTACTAGCTGGATCATTCAGTTTTTATTTTAATAATTCGCCCGTGTGAAGAACCAATACTCCAACTGATATAATTCAGAGAAAGAAAAATCAAATATTGAAATCAAAATTCATAAAATTTATAGTAGGGTAAAAAATACAGTACTTACGTATATCGCCAATTCAAAAGACATCGCCAACTGGCTGTAATGTTATTATTGTGCTTAAATAAGCACAGGAAAAGTTTCTTACTGTTGGCAGCAAATTGTGGTATTTGGCGAAATATTTTTTACTCATTAATTACCAAACTGATACAAATACATAAAAAATAACCATTGAAGGAAATCACACTGAACATTCGCCCTTTTTTAATAGTTTTATTAACCATACAAAAGCTAAAACTTATTTGAAATTTTAAAAAAAATTGCATCACACACACATATATGAAGTTAATAAATTTATGGAAATCACAAACAAAAATATAGTTCTGAAAAATGGTACACAGTCTGCACCATTTTACACAAAATACAGCTTCATGCATGAATACAATTTGCACTCGTGGAAATTTATGTTATAGGCCGGCAATTTTCAACTTTATGCTAAAAGTATATTTTATGCAGCTCTACACAAAACATTTACAAATCCTACGTAAAATATTTCAATAATCCACAATGAAAATATAATCAACATTTAAATATATAATAGCACTATTATTATTATAATTAACATATTTGCATTGATATATTAATCTCTTTGGAGACATCTTTAAAAAAAAAGTACAGGAAAATGTTTCGTTTCATTGAAATTTTTACACTTTCTATTTTTATTTGTTTTGGTTCTGGATTTGTTTTGTAACAGTACCCATACATGAGGGCATAAAGTATCACTAATTATCTAGGAATGAAACGCATCATACATTAAGGTCAAAACAATTATTTTTTACAAACATAAGACTAGTTGAGTGGTAAGGAATCCTACATATATGATTTAGCTCACAGCAGATTTTGAAACAATTGTATTCCAATTTCAGTGTTAAAAAAAATAAAATGAAAGCAATGTTAAATTATCAATCTCAATGTTTAAAAAAAAACCAAGAATGTGTTTCCAGTTCTTACATGTGTGAAAATTTCTTACAAATTTGAATATTTACACAAAATTAAAAGATTTTTTCATTAGAAGTGGAGCCAGTCCTTATATATATGCATATTTGCTTTCATATTTAAGTTTTAAAAAAATTTTAAAAACAAGAAACACTGAATATTGAAATCCTTCCTTTTATTTTTTAACATTCGAACTATTCGAATTATATATTTTTTAAGTTTTTATTACATTTTATAAAATTGTACTTCCCACCAATATTTCTTTGGGGGGGGGGGGCAAAATCTAAAGAAACTACTGCTCATCATTGGCATAGCTCCTCGCCCACAAAATTTTGATACATTTTGAAGATGACCACCATTTGGAATTTTTTTTGGAAACTACAAATTTAGAAATATTTTTGTCCCTAAAGAGATTAAAAAGTCTGAAATTATAACGTGATTACTATTTAGTTCAACAAAAGTGACATACATATCTATAAAGAGAACAGCTGTCAATAAAAAGCCAGAATGCTACATATTATTAAATGGGGGTTGCAACAGAAAAAAAATGCTGGCTACAAATGGTAATTGGAATAATTGGTTGTGTAGTATTGACTGATAGTCAAATTAAAACACTATAAATAACCAAAAGTTTTCTGAATAAATTCGAACTGTAAAGCATGAATAGAGTTTTATACACATGTATGTAAAACAGTGCACAAACAATTAAAATTATGATAAACATTTACAATTTCTAGGCTATGGAATGTTAGAAATATGGCCTCTAAAGCTTAAAATTAAAGATGACCTTTCAGGTACATTGTTTTTATTTCATAAATTATGAAACAAATTATTGAAAACATTTCATTCAGGCTAATTATTCCAGATAAATAATCTAAGCTCAAGGAAAATCATTTAGAATATTACCAAATTCAAATACTTGCATATTAATGTCATCGCAGGCAAATTTGCACCATGTGTATCATGCCATGATGTCTCAACAGGAAAAAATGATTCTTACTCACATGTTATATTTGGGGAAAACAATCTATCATTAAGATTTTGGTTGAAAAAAGCACAATGGAAATGGTGCAAATTTGATTGCTCCGATGTTAATATGAAAGTAGCAAACATTCAAACAAAAAATATTAAACTTGAAAGCTGAAATATATCACCTATTGGTTTTTAAAATGATTCTGACGTGTTCATGTTAAATTATTATAAAAAATTACTTTTGAAATAATATTACATTTTATTTTAATCACATAAACTAACATTACTATTTTGATGAGATTTTCAGAAGCCAAGCCAACTAAATTTTAGTCAACAGTTATAAAATAAATTTTGAATATGAATGTACTGCCTATATATATAACATATAAAAAATTATATTAAACTTCACATACAGAATACAATAAATAACATGTACATTTATTTAAAATCAGAAGTTTCATATTGAAAAAATAAAATGTAAGTACACTTCTGTAAAAACAAAAAATAATATAATTTAAAAACTGAATATACTCACATATAAACATACTTCTAAGAAACATACAAATACAAAAAAATATATATATAATAAAATGAAATAATGAAGTTCCAGTCTCTTCTGGAAAATATATCTAGCCTTTTCTTAGTAAAAAAACTAGAAAAAACAAACTTTTCAAGTGTTAAGTAAAAAAAAAAAAAAAAAGGGTAGTTACGTATTATCACAACCGTATTGAGACATTATGTGAAACGAAGCACATGGTTGCCAATCCAGCAAATACAACACATGCAAAATCGGGGTTGCCAACTTGGTGAGTTATCTTGAACGTTGGCACTGTTGCAATAGTACGTAAGTACCAAAAAACTTTCAATATAAAAATAAATGGTAAAATTTAAAACATATAAAAAACTATAAAAGCAATATGAAATAAAATTATGACAGACACATAAGACAAAAAAAAAATTATATTCAGAACACATTAGTTTCACAAAATAAGGTGCAGGAAAGTTTATCAATTTCAAATGTAAGAAAGAGGAAAAATGTTCATGCACATATATAAATAACTGGACATTAAATTATATTCAAATTATAATAATGCTAGTTTTAATAAAGCTTTTATTAATCCCCCCAGAGGATAAAAATTTTAATATTTAAAGAATTTAAAAAGTTTTTTTTATTGCATATTGTCATTAGTCAAAAAAAAAAAAAAAACCAGAACAATTATTTCAGAAAAATTTAAAGTTTTAATATTAATTTTTAAATTAGGAGAGAGAAATCCTTTTCATTTTTAATGAATTACAATTGATAGGGAAAAAATGTACTTTCAAAAATATTTTACGTGATATTATGAAAACAAATTATTACTAAATTCTGATAAATTTTTAACGATCAAGGGGGAAATGTGAAAACGCCCAAAATACACATCATGAATTACATAAAACACAGATGTGTAACATTCATTTTAGGTAATTAGACACACAAAATAATAAATTCAACATTTATTAACTGAATGATAATAACCTACATGAATCTATGAAATGAACAAAGATCAGTCAACTTTGTAAATGGAGTTGACATTTTACAGCAACAATGAAATTAAATAAAAAAATTTATACAGCAATACAGTGAACAGATGAAAAAAATTTCGATCTACCACTTGTATAATGAATCATACATATAAAACGACATTAAAATGATTCAATACAATGCATGAACTAATAAAAGTAAAAACTAACCTTTCAGCTCATAAGAATTATTCCTCTGAAATGTCAATTGCATTAAAAACATGATGTTGATGACTCAAAAGGAATTGCAATAAAGAATAGAATAATAACTTCATGACTAACTACATCTATATATATGAGCACAATTATTTCTTTTTCAGTCATTCTCATGTTTTTTTTCCCCCTCACTTTCTAATACATTCCAAATATTAATATCCAAGACATAGAAGAAAATTTTTTAAAATTAAAAACAAAACAAATTGAAGTGCATGAAAAAAACTGCCACAAAATAAAGCACTGCTAAAAATGAAACTTGAAAATGTTCTCATTTAAACACCCACATTAATAAGTATTACATTTTCAAAGAAATTATACAGATCTTTAAAAAATACATTTTGCTGCATTTTTTAATATTATTTAATCTGAATTTGTGTGCGTGAATTTTGAAGAGGGGAAAAATTTATACTGAAAAAAAAAAGCATACATTTTCTTTTAACAATTCTAATTTAAATATTTGAAATGCAAAGCTAAGAAATATTTTGGGAGAAAAGGACAAGAAATTAAATGCAGGGAAAAAAATTATCTTAAGAATAATAAGAATTTCACTCGTATTTTTTCATACATGTGCAAAAATAAAATTTTGAAAAATTTAAATCGAGGTTTTAAAAGATGTATTTTTTAATTATCAAATCAATATGTTACCATTTGCTAATTCCTTATTTTTTAATACATAAACATAGCAACTGTCCCATTTTTAGTATTTAAATAGAAAATTAAAAAAGCACAAAATGTGAACATTGAGTTTCCACTATATTACATTATCTTACTGAATATTTAGTTCGGTTGGGAAATAAAAATGTTCATAAGTATGAGTAAAGAAAACAAGTATACATACTCTAACAAAAGACAAGACTACTGAATAATTAACCTTTTAAAAGTTATTTAGAAATAATGTATGTAATATAATGAAATCGACTACTTTCACTCTCCAATATCTCCAATATTTCACTCTCTATGTATAATAGAGAAATATTTTGGAAGATATATATATTTTTTTATATGAAATATTGTACAATGATACAAAAAAATTGTAAAAAAATTTTTTATATATACCTTATCCTTCTCATGAATTAGTAATATCTGATGACTAAACATGCAACCTATTTTTAATATCCTAGATTCATTTTTATGGCACAAAAAAGTTTATACAATTTTCAAAAGAAAGAGGAAAAAATAAGTTTTTCAAAGATTCAGGATAAAATCTTTTACAATATAAAAAAAAATAATTCATACAAAACCCTTTACTTCAGATTTCTACTTATACCACTTAACAGTGAACAGAAATTTCAATTCTTTTAGATGAATTGTTCTAGCTTATAATAGTTCATTTAAAATAAATTTAGATTCCCCATGCAAAAATTTCAAGAATATTTAAATGTATTTAATGCAGAGTGATTGCCCGTATGGTAGTCAAGTGATCATTGCATCGATCTTACGGATTGCATGAGTGAGTGTTTATTAATTTTGCACTATGAAGCAACACAAGAGCTATCGGTGATGGATTTGGATTTATATATGGAACCTCGGTCTAATGGTAAGGATGGCATCTGAGCTGGTACTTCTCTCTCCTAACTTCCATATCATGCTAACATGATGGTTTTGAGCCAAACATGACATCTCTATGAGGGTACCTTTCATAATAGAATCATGGGCTATGGATAGCCTAGTGGTTAGAGCATTGGACTCCAGACCGGAAGGCCTGGGTTCGATGCCACCAAATACCCTCCGAGTTTACACGGAGTGCGTGCTCGTTAAATCAGTGGGTCCGAAAGTCTTGTGGGTGGTCGCAGCTGTAACCACGAGTGCAGGGGGCTCGTGGTTATTTCCCTCCCCTCCAGTTCCATGCCTAAATTGTGGAGGTGGAGATAAGTGTTGTCGCCATCTATTGTGTATGTACTGAACTAAATTGTACTGTCACCTGCATGGTGCTAATAGCTAACGACAGGCGTACAACTAGCCCCTTGCCATGATAAATTTCGTGGGCCTCGATCTGACACTGTCAGACAGGTGGCATTAGAAACAACAACGATGATACAATTTTTCTGCTACTTGTGCATTTCCTTCTGCTAATCCATAAATCATGTGCATATCTGACAGTTTGGTGTTTGTAAAATATTCCATACTCCTCTGTAGGCAATGACTGTGGTAAAGCATGTACGTTTCCTTAAATGTTCTTGTGAACAATCCCACCTGACGAAGATGTTTCTGATCATGAATTGCTATTCAAATCTGGATCCTTGTGATGTCCCCTTAAACTTTGTCCAAAGGATCCTGGGACATCCCATTATAAGGTAAAATCTGTCAGAACTCAAATTCCTCACACTAGAGTCGCATGGAGAGTGGGCTGCCAGCTCAGGTGTCATCAGACTTTAAAAGACATAATGCGTTTTGGCTGCGAGTAGGTTCTTGTGTTGGGCAGAAATGCACAGTCAGAGAAGCATTCATTACAGTAACACTAGTGTAAACAGTTTCAATGCTCTATACATATGACAAAGTAATTGCAACTTGGTTGAGTATCACAAAAGGGTATATTTTGTACAAAATTAAAGCAAAGCAAATTTTTTCTAACTATATCAACAGGGAAGGAAGATATAGCATTCATTAATTGAAAGATAAAATTGTAGGGGGGGGGGCGGAGCATATAAATTACAATATACATATTCACCCATACACACACAAGAAAAAACATTTTTTACCTACATATTCACAAACATTTAAAGTACATTTGGACCTCCCATTTTACAAACCTTTATTTAGCAAACTTTTTCTTGGAACCAAGAACATTCTATTTTCTTTGCAAAATAGCCTCTAAAAAGCAATATTGATTTTCTCTTTAACAAACTTCTCGGTATTCGAATTTTTTATCCCTATTTTTAAAATATTTCTGGACATTTCAAATTATTCTCTCTTTTAACACATTTTATGATCATCAATGAACTGGTTGCACCAGGTGCCTAACATGCATAGCACAATAAAATTGCCATAATTTTTCAAATAAAAAACTCAAATTAGGCTAACAGATTTTATTAAATTAAGTTTAAGGATGCATGTAGTAATGTATGTTTAAGGTTATTGGTTATAAAATAATATATATGCTTAAAATTACTTGAAAGCTTAAAATTACAAAATGTCACTAAAATTCATTAAGCTTAATATAAAACTACTCTTTTTAAGTTCAAAATGCAGCATATTCTTGGACATTTTTTTCTTGCAAATTTCTTTTCGATGGACAATATTTAAAATAAATAGATATCACTTTAAAAAAAGTGAAAATAATTACTTATAATATATAGTGTTCATGAAAACAAACATTTTATGGAACTTATAAAGTATATTAAAAGATTAATCTTTATTTAATGAATTTTCCACACAATGAACTTTTTTTCAGGATTTATCAACTTCGTTAAATAGAGGTCTGATTGTATTTTCAGATAACGCCAGTTAGGTGCAAAAATTAATAATACAATAAATGAACAATTCTTCAATATACATATCTTTTTTAATTAGTTTCAATTCAGAAAAAAATCCTTTTGTAAGGAAATGAAGCTGTTACATAAGAAAAGTGTACCTTAAATTTCTTTGTAGGAGAATAAATATATGTTCCTTGATTACATATATTTATTTATTCTCCACTATTTCAAAAGGAAAATTCTTTAGCTAAGCAATTACATTGCAAAATTAAAATCTTTTGAATCTGTCCTGAATTTAAAAGCTTTGTCAGCAAAAAAATTATCCATAGTAAATTGTGACATTTGTCAGATTAAAGATGAGGTTAAAATAGAATATTTGATTATCTTTTTTTTTTAAAAATACATTCTACAAGCAGACATATTTATCAGATTTTATTTTAATCTATTCCAAACATTTTTCTCAAACATAATGTTTAAACCAAGCATCAAATATTCTTCTGAATGTTTTAAGTTAATTTTTTAAATCTTGAATTTATCAATATAGGATTGAACTTTATACCGAATATTATCATGTATCGTAATACGTGCAGTAGTTTCGATAATATGATTTTTTAAAATCAGGTCTATCTTTTGTGCTCACCCTGTAAATTATTAGAATATAAAATAAATTAGAAATGGTTTTCAATCAAATAATATAGGGGAGGGAGAGTAAGCCAGATAATTTTAATTTTGAAGTTGAACATGAATTTGAAAAATGAATATATAGTTTATAGACACAATAAATGCATTTAAATTTTCAATATCACTTTTATTAAATCTTTTTGAATTAAAGTTAATCTTTAATTGCCCTGCAATGATATCTGGCAAACATAGTTTGTGGTATTATTACAGCAATTGTAGTAAGAAAATAAATAAATACAAGTCACCAACAAGTTGAAAAATTTTTAATAAAGAAAAATAATAAATCTTTAATTAAAAATCAAAGAAAATTAAGAAATCCTAAAGAAATTACATAAGTGTCCAATGGTTACCTTTACCATTTTATTTGAGATTTTAAAGTTTACAGTAATGTAAAACACAAGTAATTTTTTTAGCATGAAATTATTTAGAATCTTTTTTTACATGATATTTTATATACAAGAAATAATAATCTTTTTATAGAAAAAAAAAATTAGTTTAAGAGGTCTACTTCTATAATACTTTAATATACTAGATGTATACATAAACACATTGAATATACAAACATATAGATATATTCACTTTTAAATAGGTGGAAATGTCATTTGAATAATGAATCAATATAAATAAATTTACTTTGACATAAATCTACACAAATAATTAGTTTTGCATTATAAAACATTAAAGATTCATTGAAAATTAAATTATTCTTAAAAAAAGTAACAAATGCAAAAAAAAAGTTTTCATGGCTAATACTAACAAATTAGAATAAAAGAATTTGAATGTATACATAATATATGAGGATAATTAAAAATTAAATGAAATGGGGGAGGGACTCAATTTCGATATTGTTTGGATGGAGAAATATATGAACAAATAAATTAAGCTGAAAAAAACCTGAAATTGCAATATATTTACAAAAACATTTCAGATTGAAAATTTTGGAAAAAATGAAATTTTATATCACCTCATAAACTTTTTAGAATATCTTGATTAATTTAATTTGTGCATTCAGAAATGAAACAACAAAAGTAGAAAAAAAACAAGAGTAAATTTTTTTCTGGGATTTTTTTTCCACAATGACAGTTATTAATACTTATATACACTAAAATAATGTTTAACTTCAACATCAAAGACAGTTCCACAATAATAAAAAAACAGAACTAGTATAAATGCGAGCAAAGAGAACCACTAATCACTGAACGTATAAAAAAAGTGGGAAAATAAAAACAATATTTTTTTAAAAAAAACACTGTTCCTAAGGGACAGAGCAAAATAAACAGAAGATTAAAAAAACTACAAACATAAGAACACATGAGAACAAATTGTTTGGATTATTTTTAATTTATTGGTCACCAGAAGCATGAGGAAACAGTTTAGAATCGATTTATAGAAAACCCTGTTTAGTGTTCCTTAAACTATTGAGCACTAAACAGGATTTTCTTTAGATCTCCATCCCTAATTTGACATGTTAGATCAATGGAATGAAATTAAAGTTCTTTTGGAAGAAAAATCATTTTAATTTCTCACACCTCCTATTTATTTCTCACAATATAAATCGGTTACTTGCAAGTCAAGAATTTGCTAGCTATAAAATGATACAGTAAGAAAAATTACAATAAATATATATTCATTGTTTTTATTAACATCAAATTTAGAACAGGTAGTGACTCAAGAATAATTATCAAATGGAGTAAGTGTTCATGAAAAAAAGTTATTTATAAGCAGGTGCATATTTACAGATGGAATAAAATCAACTTGATGGGGGGAAATGCACTTATTCAGAAAAAGAAAAAGCTCTAATATTTTGCATAAAAAAAAATATTTCCATTTTAAAAGAAATAATTAAGGCAGGCATTAAGGGCATCGTGATTTTCCAAACTTCAATACACAAATTAGGAATGCTTTTTAATAGACACAATGACAACAGTTACATTATCTCCACTATATCTTCGAATAGCTTCATTCACTAACTTGTTACAAGCTGTTTCATAACATATTTCTGCTTCTGGTCCCTTTTCATTTTCCTAAAATTGAGAAAATTTATTATTTAATACAATTTTAACTTAAGTTTTCATTTAATATGAATATATCTGCCATCAATAATTAATTTAATAGAAATTTCAAATAAAAATAATTGAGTTAAACAAATTACTTTCAAAGATTAATAAGACACTTAGTTACAAAATGAACACAACACAGTGATTGAAATTCAATTAAGTTAAAACAATTGCTAGAATGATTGCAAAATAAAACACATTAGATGTGTTATCAGTTTTAAATAATAAATATATTTTAATAATTTGCTTGAGTCTAGAATTTCCAACCTAAAAAAAAATTACTTCTTTTGGCTAGAATTTTCCAAAATTCAACATGGGGGAAAAACAATTTTTATTATCTTAATTATTAGTATAAACAAATATTTAACTTGATAAAATATAAATTTCACAAGTATATTATCTTAATTATTAGTATAAACAAATATTTAACTTGATAAAATATAAATTTCAAGTATTATATTTTTCTACATACTGTATAGTGAAGATAGTTGTGAATACAGTTTTCTCATATCTAAAGGCTTTAAAATATATCAAGATAGATTTCAGCAACAAATTAAGCAAAACACATTAATATATTATAATACATTTTTAAGTTAATATATACCAGGGATTAGCAAACTTATAGCTTTGGTGAGTCAAACAAATCTACCAATATGATTCAATGTGTGTGTCAAGCAAAATAAAATAAAAAACATTTTAAATAGTTCCAATTCCTGAGACAATATACGCAGACTTCAAGTTCCATTACATATTAATTGAGCATCTTTAAAGATATTAACTAGCATAAAAATAAACAAAATAAAACATAGCTATTTCTTCAACATAAAAATTAAAACTGTACACATAAATATGCATATTTTAAGAATATTTATTAAAATAAGTAAAAATAAAATATTATTCTTTATTATAAATAAAAAAAAATTTTAAACTGTACATATACTATACATTTTTTAAAATATTTACAAAAACAAGAAACAAACAACATAATTTACAACTCATGGAACATAGTTAAATAAAAAATTTTAATTTTAATGGAACCTTGTCTTTGCAAAGCTCTACTTAATGTCTTAATATCAGGGATACAATTTGTAATTTTCAATTTGATACATGAATCTGAATGTTCAGCTGTTAAAAAAATGTTTCGTGGATTCAAAATATATTTCATACGAGAAAAAATTTGTTCATATATATGTAGAACCGAAAGCAAAAAGCAGAGTACATTCTATTTTCTTCAAACAATTCAATCCCTCCACAATAACATCCAATAATTTAAAATAGTTGTAAATTTATTGTTAAGAGTTGTCTTCCAGATTTTTCCGTAATAATGTAAATTTTACTTTCCATAATTCTGAAGATGTTAGTTCAACAATTTCCATTCAAAATTATCAGCTTCCCTCCACTCAAAAATTGACAAGAGAACAAGAATTGAAAACAAGAAAAAAATATCTAAAAAAAATAAATAAATAAAATTGTGTTTTAATATCTATTTCTATTAGCTTGATTCACACCCAAAGTACAAAATAATTATGACTTCTTTAACTCACAACATGCAAAAATTGCAATTGCTCTTAATATCTATTTAAAAGAACATTTGTAATTAATTTAGATTCACTTCCTGTACTTAACTATCCCATGACCAGTTCTTTTCACCGAATTTATTTTTGGTACAAATTATGCATGTCGATAGAATAACTTTTTGTTCATTATATTTCCACTGCAAAACATTAGCCAAGAAAATTTTGATTTATTCTTAAGACATTTGTTTTTCCCTCCCTTTAACCATCATTGCTCAAACCTTTGGTGGTAAAAGAAAACATGCTACTTTCTTTTTTATTCACTATGCAGCAATGAGTGATGCTACAGTTTACAAGTATTACACAATAATTTTGATTTGCATTGACTATTTAACACTAATAATGAGGTATTTAAACACACAGAGATGATGTTTTCTTTTACATAAAGCACACAAACTACATGCAAACCGATTCAGCAGAATCGTTTCATGGCAGAGAATTGAAAATGGGAAATAGCCTTAAAAGAGAAATGTGTGAGGCATAGAGAAGAGAAACATTATTTAACTTTATCTTATAATTTCGTCAAGTGGTGTAATGCCACTAAGAATTGCTCAGGTGCCATATCTGGCAAATGTGCAATAGGTTGCTAACCTCTGATATATACCTTTATCACCAAAATAGTTAAATTATTTTAGATTTATAAATTGTGGTTTTAACACTTTCCATCACAAAATGTATTATAAAATATGCATATAACAGAAATATAGTAATATTCTGACATATGCAAATTCACACATACATAAATTCCTGCTATTCCCTGTTACAATCAGAAATGTTCAATCAAAATTTGCTTATTGAGGTAGTTTCCATCAATTGGTATTAGTGAGATGAACAAGATAAGATTACCTTTTTTCATTTATATTATTTATTAAATGTAAAATCATTTCATATACAAAAGATATTGGACTGTGTCATATTTTTAGTTTTTTAGATCATTAAAATTTTACAAGTACATTTCCCTTTTAATGAATAGCCAATAAGAGTGCACCTACAATTTTATTGCAAATCTGAAGGTACTTATGATTCTTGGTTCCACCAATAATATTTTGGAGTGTGTTACTGTACTAGTACTTGCAATAAAATATAGATTAGTTTTAATACAATGAACAAAGAATTAAAGAAATCCTTTTCATTAAAAAAAATTAACCTTTTTGGAGTCCAAAACAATGCTTAATACTTCCTCTGATGAGAATACTTTCCAAAGACCATCACATGCTAAAAGAATAAAGACATCATCATCTGTCAATTGGCAACGCTTTATATCAGGGATGCAAGTTATTCCAAGTGCTTTATATTGACCATCTCCAATGGATCTTGAAACTTCTATGACACCCATCACTCTGCCATCTCTATGAAAACAAATTCCAAGTCATTAGAAAATTAAAGTTCCTCAGTTTATATTCATATTTGATTTAATTTATCATTAAATGTGAATAAATTTCCTTAACATCAATGATCTTTTGTTTTAAAAAAAATAAGAATTTTTTTAATACTAACACATTAGTCAAATATACATATTTTATTTAAAGATGTAGTGCGATAAATGCAAATTAGCAAACTATAAAACAAAAGCTGTTGATATTAAGAGTGACAATTTTACAAAGGAAAAAAATTAAGTTCCTTAAAAGAAATCTTTAGCAAATTTTTCCAAAAAAATTATATTGAAAACTACTCCCTAACAGGATTAGATACATATATTTACAGGAATTCTACAAATTTCATCCAATTTTTATACATTTAGCAAAATAAATTTAAAATACTTTAATTTTTCAAGTTTAATAATGGAAAAAGATTTTGTAAACAGTTTAGGGTAATGAAACAGAATATGAAGATACAGGCAAAAATATTTAAACAAAAGGAAAAAATTCATATGTTAATTTAAAACTTTAGGTTAAAGAGACATTTTTTTTTAAAAAAAAAAGGGAAATCATTTGAAAAATTATATTTTTAACACAATTTATAATTACTCAACTTTATTAAAAATCATGTATAATTAATCGCAGATAAATTTGCAAAGTCAATAAGAATTACGCTAACAATGCATGAGAACAATGTTTATAAACATCAAATTTGGATCATGTAACTAATTAATTCAGAACACAAAATGTTATGCTAAAAAGTTCTAACTAAAAAATAAATGTGAAATATCAGAAAACTTTTTCAAACATTAAAAAATAATTGTATAGTTTACTTCACATCTCTTTTTATTCAATAAAGGTTACTTTTAATAATAATGACTTAAAGAGCAGAAATATTTATTCAATGATGGCAAATACAATCCATAGAAAGAAAGCTTCAGCTATTTTTTCAAAAGTGAGCATAGCACTTAAAAAATGATGACAGATTATTCACCTCACATTTCCTCCGGCCTTCTGGATACGCATTCTTTCTGTATAATCTTGTGGTGAATGATCTGTACTTAGTGGAATAGCAACATGTTTACCAGTTTTTTTACTGTATCTGCATAATATTGCCTGCATAAAAAAGAAGACATTTTTACAAACAAAAAAGAGAATTCTCTAATGAAAGATTGTAATGATCCTTTATTAGAAACAGACTTCGTTTAAAAAATCAAATCAGTACTACTATTTGCAAATCTCAACAAGCATTGATTTAAAAAGCAGATATAATTATTCTGTGGTGACTGGTACTGACAAATAAAAGTGCACACATAAATAAAAAAAGTTGCTTATTGCTAGCAATTACTAACTTTATAGAATCACTATTAGAAACCCTGTAAAGAACAAGAAATGACTCCACTTCATCTATAGTCAGAAGTAACATTTAGTGACTAATTACATGCCCTAGCTGAACAGTATACAACTAAATCTTTTTTATTACTTATTTTAAAAACTGAAAATATGATAAACATTGATATAAAATAGAGTACTTTTTTTTTACTTCTAAACAATGTAATCAGATTAATTTAATAATAATTCACAACTATGGTTTAATATAAATTAACAAGGAATCTTAAAACATTTGGTTAATAATCCAATACTTTAATAGCAATGTTTACAAGATATTTCTGTCAAAAATGCATCAAGTACCACCAGACTAAAAAAAAATTAACTTTCAGTCAAATGAGTGTATATTAACATGACACTAGAAAGCAACATAAGAACTATTGTCAACAGGCCTCGTAATTTTGAACCTTGGAGAGGATAAGCTAGCAAACCCTCTCCTAACTTACACGCCACGTATTTACTCAAATCTACGCCACACTATTTTTCCAGTGTTACTGCTACTGAAAATCGGGTGTGGCTTAGAATCAAATGCAAAACATTTCTTGTTGTTGTTGTTACTAATACCACCTGTCTGACGTAGTCAGATCGAGGCCCACGAAATTCATCATGGCAAAGGGCTAGAAATACGCCCGTCGTTAGCCTAAGCTTTGAGCCCCCAAAAAGGTGACAGTACGATTTTGCTCACACAACACGATAGATGGCGACACCATTCGGACCCACTGATTTAACGAGCACGTTCTCCGTGTGCACTTGGCGAGTATTTGGTGACATTGGGCATTGAACCCAGGCCTTCCGGTCTAGAGTCCGATGCTCTAACCACTAGGCTACCCATGGCCCAAACATTTCTTGGATGGGGGAAATTGAGTTTCCACCCTAATCAAAAGAAAAAGTGCAACAATCCATTCTGGTCACTAGTATTAATGACTTGTCCCATTCCACAGTTTATTTCCAGAATTCAAACTATCCTAAACATTGCTGTCTGCTCATGTTTAGGAAATTTTTTGTATAAGCTTTGTTTTAATCACCTAAACATCAAAGATACTCATAATAGCATCAAGACAAGTTCATTATGATGCAAGTATAAAAAAAAGGAAGAAATTTTCTATGCAGGGAAAAAAAAGGAAACACAGCAGTGATTATTGAAAATTTGACACGAAAGAAACAAATATATGCCGATGGCATAAATAAAATATAATTTTTGCTTGTAAACGTTCAACAGTTTTTAGTAATTCTTTTACATTCTTGTTTTATACATTCTTTTTTAAAAATGCTGCATTAAAATGCATTGGATGGAATGGAAGACGACATCATGTTGGAAAATAGCGACTCGGGTACAATTCCAAAGTTAGCTGTAACAATGGGAGTGACGAATTCCTTTAGAAACATGATACTGACAGAGTAATTATAAGTTAATATATGCATTTGAAAGTCTTTAGTAATGGTAAAATAAATTAATTATTAACTCCTTATTTCTCATTAAAGATCTTTGTAAAGAGAAATAAGAAATTAAAAACTTTTTTTAATTTCTTAAGTATTGGATATGGGTGAATCTTTAACAAAAACTTTATTTTTAATCAAAAACGTGAAAAGAATTAGGAGTGCAGCTTAGAATTGATGACAACCTTTTTTCATGAAAACATTTCAAGAATTTGGGGTGCGACTCAGAATCAATTGCGGCTTAGATTCCAATAAATGGAAGGACTTTGAGCTGCCACAGATATAATGTGCCTCAGCCCCTCTACATGGTGGGTCTTCAGTGACATCAGGGTTTGAACTGATGACACACTGGCCAGGAGTTCATGACCATAACCACTACACTACCACAGAATTCAACTGACTTTCAGAGTAAACTCACTGCATATAGCTTAAAATAATCAAAGAGACAATCACAGAGCGTATTTTTATGTACAGTTGTAGTATGAAAACACATGCATTATGCAATCAAAATGAACTAATTCTTATTGTAATACTGATTTGGATCACCCACTGTGTGATTCTTTGATATGGTATTTATTATAACAAACATTTTGTAAACATAGCTGTCTTCCAAGAATGTTCAACAACAGACTCTTGCTCAGTTTTAAAAGAGACCTTGCCAACACTTTCCAAAATTTGTGTCTTGCCAACCATGTGTTATATTATAAAAGATAGTAACTTTCTCAAAATTATCTACATTTTAAGAGCTTCCCGATATTATTCCTTCAGATTTTTAAATGCTTTACATAAATTTAACTACAGATAAAATAAATTATATAGAAGTGCACCATTCTGGATGCTATTGAATTTCAAACTTAGTAATAATATAATAATAAAGACAAAATATTAAAAAAAATTTATATATTTATTTTTATATGTATAAATAAATGCATTGCATGTAATAAATTTCTATTCGAATTCGTTTGAAATTTTTTAAAAAAATTCATCAATTTTAACATTAAATAACAAGAAGTACTAAAAATAAAACCTGTTCAATATTTACCTTGCTATCTCCTAGATTAGCTATATACAAAATATTCTGCAGAACTAAAACAATAATTGCAGTTGTTCCATCCTTCCAAGATGGCTTGGTTTTAGTAGCCTGTTTTAAAAATTCTTCATCAGTTTTCTTAAAAGCTTCTGTCAATGTCCTTTTTATTTCTTTTTCAATCTGAGATAAGGGTACTACAAAGGGGGAGAAAAAAAATAAATACAAAGAAAATAATTTCAGTTAGATATAACGTACTATAAATACTGACAGCTATCCTAAGAAAATATTATAAATTCAATACACTATAAAATAAGTTTTCTTATCCAAAATGATATACACTAAACACATGCTATATTATATATATATATATATATTTCAGTAAATTATAGATACATCACTTTGATAATTTATTATTAAATATTGATACAGAAAAGTATTACTCTTTTATATCAAACTGAAATTAATAGGATTGTATACATATATATTCTAAATCGATAAGAGTAGCATAGTCAAATCATCAAGAAAATGCAAGTAGTAAAAAAATTAATATAAATTAAAATTCTTAAACTAAATCTAATTAGAGATATATGTCTATGATTAAAAAAATTCCCTAAACCTCCAATATCCATGTTATTTATATGAATGCTTTAAGAAATGTTGGTAATACAAATTGGGCAAGATTGTATAAAAAAATTGGGCAATCAAAACTGATCAAATTTTAAATTCTTAATTTTTGTTCAACTTCGCTCAGGAAGGAATTCCTATTTAAATTTACAGATACAAAATTACTCCCCAATATCAATTCTATAATGCTGGATTTTCTATCTTTGTAAGAGAGAATATTTCAAAAATCCTTTTCCTGATATTTTTCTATGCTAGATTGTACTTACTACTATTTTCAAATACGAAAAGCGTAATTTCTAATGGTAATTTTTTTTAAAATTCAAATGAGTTGGTAAACTGCTATGTGAATTTTCTAATTCTTCAGCAATTAGACTTTAATTTTTAAAACAATGTTTTCCAAACTGATTTACAAAGCTTGAGGTGTTTGTATTTGAACTCCCTCACAAAATTTACACACACAATTCAAACTCGGCCTTTTAAATAATAAAAAAATAGAATCATAAATTTTACAGTAAATATCTTTCAAGGTTATAAATCATCCCATGACAATTTTTTTTCACATTGTTTCAAGCCTTTAAGCTAATTGAATTTATTCCACAGCAGCAAGACCAAGTGGAATTGATTCTACAACTGCATAAGTTTTTCCGTTCTATTTCATAAATAAATTTTATTCATAAGTATTCCCTACAATACAAGTAAATATTTTTAAACAATTACAAAATAACTATTTACCATCACTAGAAGACTACACATCTCAATCTTCTTATTTTTAGTAAATCAACATAGAATAAGGTCAATATGCTATGGGAATAGTTAAGTTTTAAATGGACATACCTAAATGCCGACTGAAATAATGTCATCCGACCGAATCTTTAGGAAGTGCGCATTCCCCCCTTTTCTAATTAATAATTTCGGTCAAACTGACTAGTATCGACTGACCTTAAAGCTAATGAAGCAAAATGGTTAAAAAAGTCAGACTGGAACACTGTGGATACCCTTGGGAAATTTTTGAGCCAAATTTTGATGCAGGTGGTTGGAAGCAAATTTGGAAGCTCTGACTCCTCCATGTCCATCATATACAGCATAATATGAGAGTCTGGAACTGCAAAAAATGACAAATTATGTAAGCTGATATAAATAATTACATTTACGTAATATTTTCTTCACATTTATCACAAAAAATATTAGGAATAAAATAAGTTAAAACATCAAGGCAAGAAAAGATAGCAAGTTAAAAAATATTTATGTGTAAATTACTTTCACTATAGCAAGATATAAATAAATACTAAACAAAAAGACAAAATTTGGTACTTATGTACTTTCACAACCATGCCAATTTTCAAGATAATTCACCAATTTTGCCCACATTGTAGGTTTTATTCAATGTTGCCAATATGGTTCCAATAGTAACTAAGTACCCAAAATTCAATTAATATAGAAAGCATATCAAAGTTTCCTTCACATTAGAATAATTGAATTCTTCATTTGAAAATTGCCAAAATGAGCAATTTATTAGACTAATAAGTTTATCTGCAAAAAATGTCACAAAATAAATGAACTCAAGTTTTATGCTGCATTTTTTTTTACTGATGCCATGTAAATGAAATAGTACTGTAACAATAAACTTCGTAAATGAATAATATAACAAAAGCATAACATAAATTTAAATAAAATGACACATTAAAAGGTAACTAAAATAATAACCTTGAAGAAGAGCACAAAATTTCTCATATTTTTTAATTTTAAATCCTTTATGCATTGAATCATGAATATAATTTTTGAAAACTGTAGTTAATTTTTTTCTGATGATAGATAAAAGTATGCTTCCCAAGTTTTATACCTTTATTAACAATATGACATTTTCATTCTTAACAATGATTTCTAATAAATAAATAATAATTTGTCAAAATTTAAAAGAATTTCAATTTGTGTTATTTATATACAATAATGTTAATAACAAAATATAAATAAAAATTTTAAAAAATGGAGAACATAATTTTACTTTGTAATTTTTAAGAAAAACAAACTAAAAAAATTCCTTAAAACTTTTTAAGCAGATGTTGAAAAATTATCCTGTTCTCTAACACATGCTCAGGATTTTAGAAAGCTTATTTAAATTAGAAAAAAAGAAATTATTTTTTAAAAAATCGGTAAAATCCTAGCACAGCACACTGCTGTATTTGGCAACAAAAGCTTTTCGCCAAATGGCGCCAAGTAAAAAACCGCGTTTTTCGAAATGGTGTCATAGATGTAAACAAGAGGGGAAAACGTGGTTTTCAAAATGGTGTCGAGAGACGAAAAACATCGAAAAAAAGTTTCTAAAACAGACAACATAGGAAACAAAATCAAAAATAAGAAATTAAATGTAATGGATGCTCGAAATTTGCAAGATTATATCAATCCTTCATTCACACAAAAAGCAATCATTACTTTCTTACCTTTTATTCAGAAAAAATTCCATCCATTCTGTTTTTATGAAGAAAACGTGGTTTCTAAAACAGCTTCAACAAGAAAACTGAAAAAGTGTTGCTTCTAAAACAGTACAGAGGGAAAAGAAATCTAATATGAATGCCTTAGGCTGATGAACTAACGATCTCCATTTCTCTCAAAAACAAATTATTTTCATATTTCGGACCCCCATCCATACCTACCGATATATTTTCAATCGTTCCCTCATTCACAAAGCAAGCATTTCTTTCTTACATCTTTCATTCAAAAGAAAAAATATCCATTCTTCAAGCTTCAAAAGAGAAAACGTGGTATCCATAAGGGCTTCAAGAAGAAAACAAAAAACTTTTGCTTCCAAAATGCAATAGTGAGAAAAAACATCGTCCAAATTGAATTTATCAATGCATCTATCTTCCTTTCTCTCTAACAAATATTCTTTCTGCAGTTGTTTCATTTTAAAAAAAAGAAAGAAAATCCACTCATTTCTTCAATTTCAGATTTCAAGAAAAATCTTACACCTCTTCAAGTTGACCATCAGAAAAAAACCCACCGCTGTCCAAAAAATCTGGTTTGAATAGCCCTAAATTTTGCAGGTTGCCATATTGTAAACTTTATCGCCAAATTTTTTGGCACAAAAAAAATGTCGCCAAGAAGTGTGCCCTGCTAGGATCCACCCGAATCAGGAAATAACAATCCAGTGGTGTTGAATCAGACAAAGCATTTTTGTAATATTGTCAATTTTTTTACACTTAAAGGGGTGAGAAAATCATGATAATTTATAAGAAAAAAATAAGTTATAGACTCACACGGAGGGATGAAGATCAAGTATTTGTTTATGAAAATCATCAATCACAACATGAAAATCCTGCATTTCTTCTCTTTCTCCTTTTTTCTCAGCAAAGAATCCTTGAATAATATACAAATTCTCTTCTGAAAGAAAATTGTATGAAATGAAAGACATTTTATACAGAGAATAAAACCAGTCCAATATAATAATTTAAAATTATTAGATGACTATATTTTTTTATAAAGCAAGACATTCTTGCAAAATTAAGTAGTCATTATTATTTTCCCCCAACTAGCTGCATATTAGCAACTTAGCCCATGCAGACACAGCAAATCCCCAAGAGTGGAAGCATTTCATTGGTGGCACCATCTAGTGGCGGCTTCCACTACCAAATTGTGATGATTGCATTTTTATTCAATTGAAACTCTCATCGGATGCTAAACATTGCAGTGTGATTATTTTGCCAAGAGTACCAGAGTCAAATTATGATTCTCAAGAGATCTTTTAGATGCCACATTTATGAATATACAAATTTTTTAAATATTTTTTTTAAGTGGTATAAATTTGTTTTCAACTAAGTACGATATGATTCATGGCAGCTTTCAATACTCTTTAGCTAACAGAATGCCACTTGGTTAGTGATAAATGAGGATGAAAATTTAATTCAAGAAACTATATACTATTGGTATATAGTTTCATATTAAACAACACAATATACATAAATTTAACAAAAACTTTTTCAAAAATGTAAAAGGATTTCATTACAGATATTTTATTAAAGGCAATCAAAGATTACATTCATCTAATTAATTTATAAAAAAACAAAAATACTTCTGCTTAATCAAATCTCATTATTACAAAAACTAATTCAAATGTATAATTAAGTGACTTAGATAAACTAGATACATGTCATGTTTAATAACTAATAAAAAAACTTCTTTATAGTCAGTTCAATGAAAAAATTCGATGGGATTTTCCTAATCAAAACTTTTGCATGACTTACGGAAGACTACAATTAAGTATATTTAATATGCTACTTTTTTTTAATGCAATACTTATGCATCATAGCAACTTTAAGAAAAATAACCTATGAAAATATTATGATTGTATGATATATAAGTCCGCAGATTTACAAAGCTATCCATATGTTTGATTCTGACTCAAAGACGAGTTCTTCGATTACAGTAGCAAGTAAGGAATACAAAAAAAATGAAAGTATGATATTCTGGAATTTTATACACTCAGATTGTACAGAAAAAAGTGAAGTAAAAAAAATGTTGAAACTCCGGAAACCTAAAACTGATTAAAATAGCCGATAGCTGCATTATGCGCTCGGTCGCCAACCGGGTTTTTCCACATCATTCTCTGTCTAATGGGGCTGCAGATTGGTAATTACCATAGCAGACCTTGTACATTCCCTGGAAGCTGGAATAACTTTTTAGTGTGGTACCATATTGGTGTACAATGCCACAATGTAATTTTGTGTTGGCTGCAAACTTGGACTTACAGGGCCAGCGGCAAACCAACTACATCACCTAGCCAGCAAGCACCAATACCAGATTATCAGATTTTAATGTACACTGTAACTCTGGAGATTTATTAATATGATTGTGATGATACAAAATTGCAAAATATCACTGATATTTGTTAGAATGAAGATTTCACCTTGTAACCCTATGAGTGAGATGAGATTTTAATCATTTAAGAGTGATGACAATCGTTTTTACAATCAACTGATGACAGAGTGAGAGTTACATTTATGTTTCACTATAAAGCTGCTGACCGAGGGCTATTGGCAACAGACCTCGTAATTTTGAACCATGGCCAAGTGCTGAGGACAACAGCTGAGCTGCCCCCCCCTCCTAACTTCCATACCACACCAATGGGAGGACGTTAAAGCCCCAGCAGAATTTAACATGCATCAGCCCCCTCTACACAGCGGATCTTCAGTAGCACTAGGTTTGAACTCATAATACACCAGTTATGACCCTATTACCATGGCCACTAGATTACTGCAGCCCATAATCAACATACAACACATTTATACAGTAAAAAAGAAGTTTTTGTTTTTATTCCAATATGTCTTTAATTGGTAACAGTGTTATGTATAAAAGAATTATTCTTTAGGAGTTCCTGCAAATTCTGCTAAATAAATGACCTCAGTTTTTCTTTTTAAATTAAAATATAACTTGATTTTATAGTGATCATTTCATTCCATCTGGTACTCGTAAGCAAATTGTTTTACTATTTTTCAATGACAAAAATAAGAAAAATTATTAATTTTTCCAACATTTAACAAATTAAATGGGCACTTTCCCATTTCGCCAGGATATGTAATAAAATCGCCCCAAAAATGATACAGCCACCAAATGGAATATTCTTGCTGGTAACCTTTTGTTACAACATTTTCAAAATAAGTTGTGGCTTTTAATCATCTCATTGATGCAGGGGTACTCAACCTTTTTAATGGCGGGCGGCATACATATGATGGCTATTTCACATGGGCCGCAACATGAGGATTCATGGAGGGGAGGGGGAGAAATGTTTTAAGACCAAGATAACATAGAAAATCTAAAATGTTTAAATTAATCAAAATATTAAAACTCCTATTTTGATTTTTTTTACTTGTTATTTTTTATATTTATTTTTTTGTCACTGAATTTTTCTAAATTGGAAACCATTTAAGAATAACTCATAATTTTTGCATCAGTAACAGATTTCATATGATTACTAATGATATAACAAATTTCATAGGGTGCCTTTGTTTTATTACTGTAACTTTAGCACTGACATAACCCTTTTTTGATGTTGCAAGATTATTCAAGAAAGCCTATTTATCATCTCTTGAAACAGATCTTAGAGGAAAAGTGTCATTGAACAATTTTTGTTTATTGGTATTTTTTAAATACACTTTCGTGACAAATCAAACAATTACTGAACCATGCTTGTTTTTCACTACAAGATAATAAAACTTTTCAATTGTCTTGAAACAATCCAATTCCTTCGAATATTTTAGAATTGAATTCCTTTGAAAGATAGTTAAAAATTAGTTCCACTCATAAAATGGTCGCAACTCCACTGTTGTTTATTATCAGTAATCAGAAAAATAATATCAATTCGTTCCCATACAACATCGACAGCAAAATTGATACATTTGATTTTTTAACAAAGAATTCCCCACTAAATTTTCTTTAAATAAATGAATTCCTCAGAGCAATGGACCATAACTGGGCCACTTAAAAAGGCTCGGTGGGCTGCAGGTTGAGTATCGCTACATTAATGTATTTTCCTAACACATCAAAAATAGATGGAAAACCAATGAAAATTTGGAATTTAGTCAGAACAGAGAAAGAGAATCAGTCTCTTCTCACCAATAAAGTCTGCTTGAGGAGATTTGCACTGGCAAAATAGAAAAGTACCATTACATGTTCTTTTCATCAATTCATAAATTTTAAAAATATGAATCAAAAAGATGTGAGAAATTAAAGCAGCTGTATATTAATAAGAAACCGAGTGGCTGGGTTGTAGCATATCGTGCTTCCACCCCATAGGTCTGGGGTTCACACCCAGGGCTAAGCAAGGCCAACTCAGCTTTTCATCCCTTCAGTGGGTCAATCTTGTTTGGGAACTAATCAATGGGGGTTTCACGTCAAACTGACCAGGACTACTCGTGCACCTCAGTGCCCAAGGTCATGAAAACTGAGATGGGCACAGTAGATCTTGACCCCCTATGGACTGTGGCGCCACTGTTTAGTTTTAGTTTACATATTCATGAAGACTGAATAAACAGAAGCAAATTAGATTAATCCTATTGGAATTAACTGCTTAGTAACAAATAAAAGCCTCATTTATGTAGCAAAATAACTGTGCCACAGTGATAGTTCTACAGAGGAAAATACAAATCCTTTTAGAAATTAGAGTGCTAGTTTGATATCACGGACACGTTCCATGTTGTTGTTTATGTTCGCCAAGATGGGCAATAACATTACAATATGGTTACCTTGATATTTTTATCATCTAGCAATGTGGTTGCCAAAGAGATAACGTATATTAGAAATAATTACCTAAATACAATTATTTTATGAAATAATCATATAATATTAGTTATTTATAAAAAGTTTTTATATTTTTACAAAAATTACTACATGTTATTTATTTATAATTCTTATTTATTCATAATTATGTTATTTATTTATAATTATTATGTCATATGAGTATTCTTGTGTATAATTTTTATTATATTACAATACGATGATTTTTCTCTTCTATAATTACTATTAAATTATATTATGATTACTATTATATATAATAATTATTAAATCATACCCCATATGAATATGAGATATAATTACTATTAAAGTATATTGTAAGATTATTATCATATAATGCATAATATTATTATTAGTACATGTAACTTTCCATTTTATTATATTTATATTCATAATTTACTGATTGATCTTTGTTATTCTTAAGCTCTTCCTATATTCTTAGTTGGAACTATATTTCAATGTATTTCAAAACAATTCTGTAAAATCATCTTCCTGACGATTTTTTTACAGCTAGGCTGCCATTTTGAATTCCATTCCAGTGAAAACAAACCCTGCTTGGCGTGATTCCTTTATCGTGCCAACCGGTCTTGGCGCCTTGCCCTGCGATATCAAACTAGTTCCGAAATTGGTTTTATATCATTTTTTTCCCAAATACAGTACTCTTGTTAATATGCAGGCAGATTATCTTCTTGGGGTTTTCCTTGAAAGTTTTTTGTTACTCCTAACAGTAGAATAAATTATAACAGTTAGTCCTATAATTATAGTCCAAAAGAAAAAACAGTGAGTAGAAGATTGTGATCTTGATTACTCCAAGGTGCCAGCAGTTGTACCCAAGAATATATGAGTCATTACTTTTAAAAAAAAAAAACCATCCTGTTGGTTTCCTTTTGCCACTTTTCCTTTTCATGTGTTAGTTTAGTTTCTGCCAGCACGAGAGATGTCAGGTAGCAAATTCACTTGTGTATTTATACTATTGATTTTAGTGACTGTAGTTTATCATGATTTTAGTTTACAATGACTCATAAAAGATAAAATGTGATTTGATCAATTTGAGAAAAACTCAAATCAAACTTTGAAGATCTTACTAATGAACAAATCATAGAGAACCAAATATGGTTTAGGAAGAAAGTGAGGTAGAAGACAAAACAAAGAAGCAAATGAGCCATGAAACAGCTCTGATGCTCTTTAAAAAACTCATTCAATACCTGGAGGAACAAACTGATACATCACATAGTGACAAAATGGTATGCAATAAATTTAACTCTCAAGTAAATAATAGTTTAATCTTGAAACAACAAAAGCTGCCCAAATGTTACTTCTTGCATAGGTAAATTTTAAAACTATGTGCACACATACATATGTTTAGCTTGTAAAATAATTTTTAAACTTACTTCAGGTGTGAATAAACATTTTTCAAAAGTATTTTTGTGCAAATTAAGACTATTTTGTAAGTTATCTGCAGAGCTTTCTTATCTGTGGTTGTTGTATCTTCCAATTCTTTAGATAAATGGGTTTATTGTATTTGATAGTATCAAGAGCACATATGTATTTATGTCACCACAGCCAAATTTGTACCACATGAATTTTGCCCTTCTCTACCAAAATTTGACTGATTGAGATTTTTTTCTTCTAATAAAACTCAGAAGAATTTATTTTTTTTTTTACAATCCTTTTTTGTTGTTTTGATATCTTGGCACAATTCGTCAGGTGCAAATTTGACTGTGGTGAAGTTAATACCTAAGTACTGTATCAAGCATGAACAAAGTGATTCTTCCAGCATTTTTGTTTCATCGAAAATGTAAGAAAGTGGTGCTGAATTGATTGAATTTGGTTCATGAAAGGTTTCATTGCTTTAAAATATTAATGTCAAACAATTTAGATGAAAATATGTGTTTGGATGAAGTAAAAGATATGATTTGTTTTGAATGATATTGTAAAAGAGCTAGCAAGAATCCTATCAATATACTCTTCAACAAAAAAAAGACACATCTCCTTGGTAACATAAGAGCTTTTTCTAATTTTTTCGGAAATAATTTAATTTCGGGGCGCTACTAGCTTTTGGATTGGTTTTGAAATCGCTCAAAATTTAACTTACTTTTATCACTGTAAAGTGCCTCATTACTGTCATCTTCAGATTTCCGTTTGATTCCACGGGTTTCAATCGTAGAAGATGGTAGAGGTAAATCGGAAAAAAAATCTTCTTTGACAGTACCCCAAGTCTGTGCCTCTGACACAACCGGCGTCTCTACATCCTTCTCTTTACCTATACGTACGGTCAGAATAAATGTATCATTTATAAAATAAAAAAGTCATTACCGTATTAACTTCAAACTCTTGATTTAGATAAAATTACCGGGTTCTGGTAGATCACCAAATAAATCCATTCTCCTAAGCAAGTAAATCTAGTTTCATTCAATGTCCATAAAATTAATTGAATAAATTTAACAGAACAATTGAAAAAATTTTATCAAATTTAAATTACCTATAATACGACAACTTATTATTTACCCAGATAAAATTATGAATTTCTTAAATAAATAGCTTCATTTTACAATTAAAAACAATTGTATTAGGGCTTATGCGCATATATATATATTACAAGCGATACAGTTACGAAGAGCATGTAAATGCGGTTGGAAATAAAGCGAACCAAAATAAGGATTAGTAAAATATCCTGAAATCAACAGTTTGGTTATTTAGAGAAAATATTTCGAATTTGTGACATTTTTTAAGTGTTTCGAAAATCAAAAGCAAGTATTGCATGTAAACGTCCATATTTTATGAGATTTTATTTAATCTGTCATAAATTTTGAAACTAAACTTCAGTATATTGAAAAATGTTATCTGTCTTTAGCATATTTTAAATAACGCTTCTGAAATAGCTGACTACATAGAACCTCACTAACCAAACGGAATTCAAATATTTGTGTTTTTATCAATGAATATTTAATATGGACCAGCTTCTCTTACTAGACTTTTAGGAAAGTTTCATTCATTTCGTATTTTAGAAATATTTATCTTGCAATTTTATTTGTAATGGATCTGAACTAAAGCAAATAACTGAATAAATTATTCCATGGCCTGTTTTATCTACTAAAAAATTGATTATGCTCTCAGGCCATTGCAACTAAAGAGATGCCATGAAAATGACAAAAAATTGGTGAAAGCAGGTTAATTGTCAAGTGCAGACCAGGTTGTATGTTTTTAGTTGCACGTGGATGAGGCGCGTTATGTGTTGTTGGTTGTATTCTAAAATTTAAATTCCCTCTGATTCACTTTTCCGGATTAAGCTGCTCTTGTGTCATATAATTAAATTTTAAAGATGCGTTGTTTTATAAATGATAGTATTCCTTCTATTTATCTGTGTCATAAAACGTTTGAGCAAAGAAATACATTAGAAATATATCCTCAAATACAAGAAGACAAGAAACCTCATGTGTGTCGCCTATGCCGTAAAATTTTTCCTAATAAGAATAGATTGAACAGACATTTGCTTATTCATTCAAGTAAAAAGTCGTATGCTTGTAATACGTGCAACAAAACATTTTCTCAGAAAAACAAATTAAGTAGACATTTACTTACTCATTTGAATAGAAAGCCATATGTATGTGATTTATGTAGTATGACATTTGCGGATAAAAGTAATTTAAAGAAGCATTTGCTGAGACACAACAAAGAGAAGCCACAGGTATGTAATTTGTGCAAGAAAGGTTTTTCTAGAAAGTTGGATTTCATGCTGCACTATGTTAGTTATAAAGATTTAAAGCCACATCTGTGTAATATCTGCAGCAAAGCATTTTCACATAAATGTAATTTAAACAGGCATTTACTTACTCATAATGATAAGAATCCTTATGTGTGTGATGAGTGCGAAAAAGCATTTTCTGTAAAGGATTATTTAATTGTACATTTACTCGTTCATAGTAAAGAAAAGCCGTATGCGTGCGATGAATGTACCTCAGTTTTCCAAGATGCTGATGCTTTTGAACTACATTCAAGGTATCATGTTGAAGAAAAAAGGTTTGTTTGTAATATATGTTTCAAAACATTTAAGCAGGAGAAGAATTTAATATTGCATTATTGTCTTCATAAAGATGAGAAACCCCATGTGTGCTCCGTATGTAACAAAGCATTTGCTCTGAGACGTTATTTAAATAGGCATTGTCTTATTCATACTAATGAAAAGCCGTATGTGTGTGATATTTGTAACAAAGCCTTTAACTTTAAAAGTAATTTAAATGAACATTTGCTGACTCATACTCAAGAGAAACGACATGTTTGCAACATGTGCAACAAAAGTTTTTCTAGAAAAAACAGTCTGATGGTGCACTATGATTATCACAAAAATATAAGACCTCATGTGTGTGAAGTATGTAAGAAAGCATTTACTCTTAAGTGTAATTTGAAGCGGCATTTGACCACTCATGCCAAAGTAAAACCATTTATATGCGATACATGCAACAAGGGATTTTCTACTCAACGTAATTTAGATAGACACATACGAGGTCATACGAATGAAAGGCCATATGTCTGTGGTTTATGCAGCAAAACATTTGGAGATAAAACAGTTTTAAATAGACATTTTCTTGTACATACAAAAGAAAAGCCACATGTTTGTGATTTGTGCAACAAAGCTTTTGGAAGGAAACATAATTTGACTTTACACTATAATTATCATAAAAATATAAGACCATATGCTTGTAATGTATGTGATAAAGCATTTACTGAAAAACGTAATTTAAAGAGACATTTAACAATTCATGTCAAAGAGAAACGTTATACATGCGACGTATGCAGGGAAGCATTTGCTGATAGTGTTAGCTTGGAAAAACATGTACTTACTCATACATTAGAGAAGAGTGATGCATGTGTAGTGTTCTTAGATGTAAAGTCAGATTAATAATTATATAAAACATGTAAAGTAATGGGAATTAATGTTTGTGATATAAAAAAAATAAAAGCTTCTTTATTAATTGCCTTGAACTTAATATATATAAAATCTTTTTTAAAGATATTTTGTGTAAATTATGTTACTGTGATATATTTGGGTAATGATATGTTGGAAGTAATTTTATAAAAATATTTCCTGTGTATAATGAATGCTATAAGACATTTTCTAACTATAGTAATTTAATTATGTATAGGATATAGCACATAAGCTTGTGAATTCCTCTTAAAATAGGATGGGGAAAATGTATTGTGTAGTAACTCTGTAGTCTAAGAATAAAGCTGGGTGCAAAAATATACAGTTGGGCATTCAGCAGTGTTCTGTGCTAAAAAAATAAAGTTACTTCATTTTTAAAAAAGGTTTAGAGGAAGAGATGTTTGTGCATGGTGGCCAAATTAAGTTACTTGTTAAAATGGCCCAAGTCTTAAATATGAGTTTTTGTTTACTCCATACATTTGTGTTAAACAACATATCGCAAAATATATATGGGTTTTTCATTTATACATTTGCTTATAAGACTTTAAACGATAAAAGCACTTTTGAATATATGATGTAATGTATATAGAAGCAGAGTTTGCTTAAATATTTATTTGTTGTAAAGTTCATGTTTGTAATAAAGCCGTTATATCTGAAGTTTAATTGTATAATTCATGAAGGTTTCTTGTGATGCTAGTCTTGAACAGATTTGTATTTTTTAATTACTGAGAGTTTATTATTTTGAGAGTTGGAACTGTTATTTCTCGAAGGAAATATTTTTTGTAAAATTGATCCCAAATTTTGCTTACTTTCAAACAATATCCTTTTTTTACAATGAAATGCTCTTCTTTTTTTTTCTTCAATTTTTGTGCTATTTTGAAACTTAAACAATCTGTTATAAATGTATAAAATTTGCGTATAAGGACAATGCTAAATGGATTATTTGCTTTAAATCTTTTTAATTGTTTATATTGTATGTTATGGAATAACTTCATGATATGAAAGAAAGAAATAATCTGTTTCATTGTAGCATACTAGTCAAAAGTATCAATTTTTATTTAAATTGGTCTCATAAATTTTAATTCGCTCTTTCTTGATATACAATTTGTTCATTCTTTACTTTCACAGTTTTATGTGTATTGCAGGGTTGTTATTTGGAGGAAATAATAATGAATCACAGTGTATTAGGCAAATATGAGTGAACATTATTTTATGTAACTATTAAACTTTTTCTATTATTTATTTAGTATTTGTTTGTATGTTTAAAATTGAACTTCTGAAGATTTTTCATTTTATGTATAGTAAAATATTGGTTATTTAATATTAGGCATGTTATTGTTCAAAATTGTTTTAGCTGTATTTTCCAAAGAAATTTATAATTTTCCAAATTCAATACATTTGTTACTAATGCACAAAACTTATTTTTGTATAGAATTACAAAGTACTTTTTATCGGTGTTGTATGGATTTATGAAAATAAATTTTGAAGCTCAAAAGTAGCATAGTGTCTTTTTTTTTTTATGATTGGATTTGTCAACATTGATTTTAGGAATGAATTTGTAATGTTAAATATTCAATGAAACTTTGAGTATTGTTTTATTTCTGATTATATTATTAATCTTTCTGGATGTGATAATCAGAGTGAAAAATGGAGGTATAAAATTCTCATCTCTGGAAACAACTACTCTGTAAAAAGGACAAATTCATCCTGGTTCAGGATATAATTGTCTTTATAAATGGAGTAGTTGTAGCTCAAAGAATTTGCAATTGTTATCGGTACATGTACACATCTTCCGCCATGAGCAAGCTGATAACCTTGTCAAGGAGGCCCTAAATTTTCCAATAGCCTTACTAATGCTTATGCAATAGCCTGACGTAAACTCACCTCTCACCCAGTTATGAATCACATAATTTCACCCACCATAGCCTGACTATGTACAAAACTCTTTAAAGGGAGGAAAGTATCCCCTGATGGCCAAAGAACTTACAATACTTGTCCTGACATTCAACTTCTTCCAAATCATATTTTATGCAGTCCTTCTATATCGGGTAAACTCCACAATATTGACCTAAACCCCATGGATCATCAACTGCTTTATTCGCCAAAAGTCATTCACATAGCAAGGGCTGTTTTAGATGCTTCAGCACCATTTGATTTCTCGGCACTGTTTGGACAAGACAACAACAAATGTATTTGGAGCAACTTTGATGTGAAAACTTTCAACTTTAAAGCCTTGCCTATATTTATCACCTATTTAATCTTACCTATAAATTGGTGGACTTGAATAACATCATTCCAGAAAAATTGTTATTGCAAAGTTTTATTAATATTGACATTTTTCAATTTAATTATAATTAATGGATTGAACATGACATATTAATCATTTTCATAAAATAAAATTGTGAATTTTTATGAAGCAAAATAACTTTTTTCATTCAGTGTTAAATCATAATAAACAATCTATACATATAATAGTGTTCATTTATGGCATGAATATAGAAATGGAGTGCTAGCTTATGTGTCAAACTCAATAGCTTACTCAGACCTCTGTTATGGGGGGGGGGGCTTACATTCTAAAATACATGTAGACAAAAGTTCTGAGGGATAATCTCTATGGTAAAAATTAAAAATCTATTGATCTTTCTAAATTCTGTCTAACTTGTCATGTAACCATTTTCCAAAATTATATGGCTTATTAGCTGTGGTTAGAAGAATTTTATATTGAGTGTAGGCAGAAATAGACAATCAGAAGCATTTAGTACTATTATATAAGTTTATTTAATTAAAGACATTTGAATTTATTTATATACTTGTACTTTAAGCATTTTTCAAAAATGATTTGATCTTATTTTTTAAATTTTCTAAAGCACTCAAGTCTGTAAGAAACATAATTCTTTTTAAGAATCTACTCTCATTGCATTGAAGATATGTTTAGAAGGAAAACAAAAGTTTGGTATTGTTAAAATTAAAGTTTTTTTTTTTAAATTATTTTCCCTCTGCAAATGACATATAAATAGTTATGATTTAGTGTAAGTTCTCTCTTATATTAAATGAAATCCAGATTTTAAAAACTGTTTTGCTTTTCCTTTAGTGGTTGTTGATAATTTTTATTAGGTTTATTTTCAGTTGCTCTTTTATGAATTTTTCTTCTATTTATTCATTTTTCTTATCTTTTATTTTATTGAAAATGTAAAGATTTTATTAAATTATAATATTTTTTTTCTTTATTATAAATTTTTTAGTAATCATTTGAATATTAATGCACATTTTTTTGCAACTGCATTGTAATTGATGTTTTTTTTAATTAAACAGAATAAGAAAATTTAAATAATAGATTTATGTAATAGGTTTTCATAACCATGATAGCTTGTAGATTACATTTTCTTTGTAATTGAAGTTCTTGAATGAATCTTGTTTGTGTTAAAACATTTTATTAGTTTTTTAAACAAATCACTTAAATGTGACATAGATATCTTATAATTATTCATAAATATGAAAAGGACTTTTTGACGTATAAACAAAGCAAACAACTTTCAATTTCTAATTCCACAGTATAAAAAAAAATTGTGACCACTTAATTAACTGCTAATATTATTTTAATTGTAGAAAGGTAGTTCCTAAGGGCTTATGTTATACTCAAATATATATTTAAGTATAATGTTTAAATAATACTGATAATTTTATGTATCAAGAATTATTTGAAATAGTTTATTTTTAATTCTATTAACTCTTGAATCATGGAATCTGAAATTTCTTTTAAGTGCAATATGTTGAGGTCTTGTGAAAAATTTATATTACTTGTCTCAGTAATTAAAACTTATTTTAAATTCATGACTATGCAATAATGAAATTTTTTGGAAGCATTAATTCCATTGTACTCAATTTTTTTTAGAGTTCTATGTGAACAAAACATTTTTAAAATTATTTTTTCAGTGAAATGAAGGGGAAAAGAATGGAGAACTTTCTTTTCCAGCAAATATATTTCCTTATGACTTAGAAAAATATGAGTGATGTGGTGTCGTAAGTAAGCCAGTAACAGCCTCCGGACAGGAGAGATCACTTTTGTCTAGTTGTATGTTACGTGCTTACGAACCCATAGGTCGCGGGTTCTAATCTCCGATATTGGTGACCTTAGCTGAAAAGAAAAACGCAAACGTTCTGGTGTATCATGGTGGCATCTACCCACAAGAGCAAGAAAAGTCGTCAAAACTCACTTGACGCAGCAAAGTCGTCAGACCCACTCGACACAGCAAGCAATGTCGTCAGACTCACTTGACACAATTGTAACAACTTCCACGCTCGCCATAACAACAAATATCTCGTTCGTTCGCCTATCCACCGACTCACTGGTGGGGGAGTACTATGGTGGTATCTAAGTAAGCCAGTAACAGCCTCCGGACAGGAGAGATAACTTTTGTCTAGTGGTATGTTACGTGCTTACGAACCCATAGGTCGCGGGTTATAATCTTCCACTATGAGTTATAAATTGAGATATAAATACTGTTGCCACTCCTAATAAGTTCACCATTTCCTGTTTTATATAATTTGATAATTGTTTCGCGTTTGTTTATTCAATTCTCAATTTGGCAACAGAATTTTAGTAAATAAATGTATGGAATATTCTACGCAGTTTGCATTTTACGCTAAGAAAAGAACTGTATTATATTTTATGTTTACGGTGCGTGTGCTCAATTAATTCGTTCTTTCATGTAAATAGCTTCATTTATTCAAAACTGTAAATAGCCTCGTTTATCCTGCGTGTCGAAGAACAATAAAAGAATATTGTAATTGAAGAATTTCTACAAGTTGTAAAAATTTTTACAATTGCAGTCAATTCTTTTTACTAAGATTTAATAAGTGTTACTTATTTGTATATTATAAATGTAATAGATTGAAATAACTAATAAATTTGGAGTAATATGTTTTGCAATGTAGACAAGTTAATGTAGGAGATGAACAGAAAATTCCTAATAACAATAAGTATAAATTTTGGAAATAAAATATTAAAATTATAATGCTTTTTACATAGTGTTGCTTAGTGAAAATATTACTTTACAACAAAAAAAAAAAATCACGTAAACATTAATGAAGATTTCATTGTTTTTCCCCCCACAATAATTTGGAAAAAAAATATTCTTTTTTTAGGCTCACAATTTTTTTGCTATTTTAAAAATTTATTCCGTTATAAAAAAGATCTATTTATTTTAAATATTTCTTTAAAATTTTAATACAACAAACAGTCATATAAGAATGGGGGAGGGGGGGACTGAAACACCATTAAAGGCTTAAATAGAAATAAATTACAGTACTGATGGATTAGTTATTAAACTAAATAACATTGTTCAACTTCAAAAGTTAATTTTCACCTGATGGAACTCGATGTCTTACTAAGGAAGAATGATCTAAATACCTTTCATTCATTCGGATTTAATCGTTAGTTTCAGAAATATTTCGAAAAAACTAAAATAATAAAATATTAGGGGACTTGTTTTTTAAAATCATCCTGACTCCGAAACTTTGAAATATATTTTCATATTCCATGATGAAATTTATTTACACGGAAAAAGGTGTCCATAATGAGAAAATTATTTGTGTGTGAAATCAACTACTTTCGATTTCCGAGAAAAAATTCACACACATCTAGTTTAAGTAGATTAACATTTAATTAATTCTTTAGTCATTTGACAAAGCTCGATAAACACGCATTTCATCATGATGGCAGAAAACAAAACCGTTTTGCGTGGTCTCATTGTCAGCACCCTCTAGGGGTGACAATATCGGTGTAATTTGATTCGGTGATGATTCTCGTGCGTAATGTTTTGGCAGAAATATTCAGTGATCTGGCGTTGACATTTATTAATATGCCGCTGTGAGACTGACATTAATGTGCATTACAATGAATTCGAAATATTATATTGCATTAAATATTTTATTCTTTTATAAATTCAAGAAAGGTTTTCGCGTGTTTCTCAACTGACATAAATATATGAAATAGTCGTGGTTGGTTTTCCGTATTAATATGGGTTACAAAAGCGCTGGAAAATAATTCTACGTACAAAAAAAGGGGGGGGGGACTTTATAACCCACTACCCAAGGCGCTCTGCCAACTGCAAGGTCGCGGTAGCCAAGTGGTCAAGGGATCGGATAATGGCAGGCATACCATCAATCCGAACCCAGTATTACTGAAGACCCGCCGTGTAGGGATGATAAACGTTAAATCTGTCCAGAGCTCAAACGCCTCCCGTTGGTGCGGTGTGGTAGCTAGGAGAGGGGGTGCTAGCAGAGGTGTCGTCCTCGTGACTTGACCATGGTTCAAAATTATGAAGTCCGTTGCCAAAAGTCCTCGTGTAGCTGAACAGTGCGACGTTAATATTCACTCACTCATTGCCAACTACAAATGCAGTAACGAAAGGGGGAAAAAATGCAACTTTCAACCTCCTCCAAGAACTCTGCATCTCTAAAGTGGATAATCTTCAATGGATCCCGCCTCCACCGATCTATGAAAGTACTAAAATAAACATCTATGCGCATGAACTGCCTTTTCAAAACAAAGATGTTCCAGATATCATTGTACAAAATATGTTTATTGATTACATCCAAACAAATTTCAATAACAGTATCCTAATAGCAACAGATGGCTCAAAAACTACAAATCAGATATCAATAGGAATTGTGATTCCCAAGAAAAACATCCGTCAAAATTTCCTACTAAAAGAGATTATTTCAATTTTCACAGCTGAAGCTATAGCCATATGGACTGCGTTTCAAAATTGGATTACAGAAGCCGAAAACTATGTTATCCTGACACGGACAGTTTATCAATTTTATAAAGTGTTCAAAATATTAATGGGAAATCCATTGCGGTAATTTTAAATTTAAGTTCAACTTTGCAAGAGAATCTCCATAGTTCAATCCATCACATTCATTTGGGTACCGGCACAATAAGGGAATAGAGATCAATGAAGAACTTGATAAATTACCCTCACCAGATCCTTGGAGTATCATTCCTTGTATTTCAGTGGAAAATCTACATATATATTTCAAAAAGCATCATAAAAGTAAAAATAAAGAAGCATGGACAGGGAGCAGAAGATATAAAAGTTATAATTATTTTTCACATCTTGAAAAGTGGAATAGACAGGCAGCAAACAATAGAAAATCAGAGGTTTTAATTTATAAGATGCGAGCAAAAAAACTACCATTGAATGATATTTATTTTCTTTTAAAGCAAACAGATTCTTCATTGTGATCGGAATGTCAACTGCCAGAAACAAGTGAACATTTCATTTGTACCCTCAGCAAATATAAAGCACAACGAAAAATTTTATCTCCAACCACGGAGAATGGTCCTATTCAACAATAGCGAATTATAAAACATTAGATCGTGTCAAAAATTGGGAGAATTCTTAATATCAACCAAAAGATTCTAAAATATCAACCAATAAATTCTAAATTTACTATATTCATCAAATTCTGTGAGAGCACAAGGCTGTAGCGTTATCATATATATAAGCCAGCAACAACCTCCGCACCATGGTGATTATATTGGTGTAGTGGTTAAGCTACTCGGTTTCGGAGCCAAAGATTGCGGGTTCTGTCCTCCGGATAGGCGCGCCACTTCATTTGGTGACCCTAGCTTAGCTAAAAAAAGCGAAACCTAAAACTAATCTGTCATGGTACCATCTACCCGCAAAAAAGAGCAATCCCCCCAAAAAAACATTCGTCAGATTAACGTGACGTAACTCATCCAACACACAAAATACTGACCGCTCCCATTAACAACTATATCGTTCGCTCGCTTAACCACCTCTCTGGTAAGGGAATGTGTAGTGATATAATCTATACAAGCCAGTAACAATCTTCGCACCATGATGATCATTTTGGTGTAGTGGTTAAGTTACTCGCGCTTTCGGACCCAAAGGTTCCGGGTTCTGTCCCACCGGATAAACGCGCCACTTCATTGGTGACCCTGGCTGAATTCCGAAAAAGGCAACCTTCTGAACTGTCATGGCGCCATCTATCCACGCAAAGGCAACCATGCCATCACATAGTGACGTTATCTTCAAGCCGTCACGCACGAATGACGCAGCTAGCAAAGCCGTCACAACTAATGACGCAGCAGCTAACACGCTCGATATAACAACTGCATCGTTCATTCGTCTAACCACAAACTCACTGGTAGGGGAGTGTGTGGCGTTATCATCTATATAAGCCAGTAACAACGTTTGTACCATGGTGATCATTTTGGTGTAGTGGTTAAGTTACTCGGTTTCGGATCCGAAGATCGCTGGTTCTAACCTCCGGGTAGGCGAGCCACTTCAAGGCGGTAGCTAAGACTCCAATTATACAGGGGGTGGCCGTCACGCGTGCCACAGAGGGCATGGTGGTGTGGTAAAAGTGACACGCGAAACTTGCTAAAAATTTAAAGCAAATAATAATAAATATTTTTCTTTTACAATTTTATTTAAATATGGTTGATTTAGACCAAAGAAAAAACCCTGCAAATTTATATCAACATATGTTTGTGAATAAATGTTTCCTTTTATATGAACATAAAGTCAAAATATCGCTCAAAACTAGCCTAATACGCATCTAATACAACCTAGTTTTGTTAGCTTCTTCCAAGCTAATCCTAATATTGATGATATGGTAAGAAAGCTATAAATTCTAAAGCTACAGTAAGTACTGTATTTATAATAATTAGTTAAAATTAAATCTGTCAAGTTTTTCCTTTTTATTTTATACCTAACTTAAATGATTGAACACGAAAAAAGATTATTGACAATGAAATCTAATTATACTCGTCTGATAGATAAAAGGAACAAATATGGCCAAACGTGTAACGCGCAATTTCTCTCGTTGAAGACACCTATTCCTATTTTTTTACAGTGTTGAAATTCAAATTCCTCTTTTTTGGGGTTGCTATATTTGGCTCTTTATAAATTATTGGCTACTTTCAAAATAATTACAATAAAAAAGTACAATAAATTGCATTTTTTTATAAGCTTTTTTGAGAATAATGCTAAATGTTTCAGTATGTGGGAACCTAATAACCTATTTTTAATATTGTGCGTTTATTGTTTATAACTCAGATAAACAACTCCTTTTATCTGTCAATATCTGAATGGACTCGATACACCTGACGTCATAGTCACGTGATGATATACAAAAATAGCCACGTGTTTGATTCGACTGAGTATTTTGGCGGAATTTTCGTATTTACATCTACTATCAAAAACAAATGAAGGAAGTTGTTCCAAAAGAAATTTCGACTGAAATGTGTGTACTTTTTAATTATTTCATTTTCAATATTTTTTTTTGTTTTTATCAAATACGCTGACGATTTTTAAAGTTTTAAAAAGAGTCTGAAATATTTTCTGAGCATTTCGAATTCGAGGAATTTTAATTTTGCAAACATACACAGATCAGGGTACCACTTCTGTGATCTATTCTGAATGCTCTGTATTTGTTAAGTATGTAGTTGATTACCTACGGGTTTTTTTTTCAATTCCTACTATTAGTTCACACTTTCTCAATATTTATTTATGTTCAAATTTTCAATCGTTAGTAAAATACATTTTAAAGCGCTCGATTGAGCTAAAATTTTATATACATGATTATTTTAGTTGACAATACAGAATTTAATTAATAAAAATTAATTGATTAAAACTAATTATTCTAATAATTATAAATACATCCATGTTGGCATCATTTTTGGCGACATAATAACCATTTTGGCGACTTGTGTCCAAAATTAAAAAGGTTTTTTCTCACATTTAAAAACATTCAGTTGAACTGAAATTTGAAACACATTTGTTTTGGATAGCAATGCAATACTTTAATGATAATTAATAAAAATTAATTGTCACTTAATGTTGTGATTCTCTTCATATGTATACATATTAACCATAATTATTTGATAAAAAGTAACTAAAATAAAAATTTTCTTACCTAAGAAGGAATTGACTTATTTTTTTTTATAATACTTGTTTTTATTATTTTAAGATAATTTCGACAATTTTACAAGCACTACAGACAAAAATTTGAAACTGAACTGTCTTCATAAAGAAATTTGTTCTATTAAATTTTATTGGAATAAAATCTCACTCTTAAATTTTGCCATCCATTTAGTAGCAATACAAAATACTTTTTAATTTATAGAAATATCATCATAACTTTGTTCATTTTATTTCCTAACTGTGTATATAATGTTAATATATATCTATGCATTTTCTATGTTGCAGTCATTTGAAATTTTATTGTACTGTATGTTCATAAATGTGTCGACTTCAAAGCATTTCAATTTTGCAGACACGAAAAAACAAACCAGGGTTCTATTTCTGGGACCTGTTCTGATTTTCTAACTGATGAATAAGTATGCAGTTGAACTCACCTACATTTTTTTTCTTTTTTCTCTTTATATAACTATTTTCACTAATTTAACAAGCATGATAGATAAGATTTTGAAACTGAACTGGTTCAGCAAAGTCATTGTTTTGTAATTTTCAGAACAATACACTTACAAATACAAGTAAATTAATGAAGTTCATATGTACTTTAAAAAATATGCATCCATAAATGTATAATGCTGTATGGTGAAGAACATACAATATATTTTAATAATTTGTGAGATTCATATTCCACTATTTTTCCAGAAATCAGGGAATAAATCAGTTCGATACTGAAGAGCTAGATCATATAGAAATTGAGAAGCACGTATCTATCTAAATTCTTAAAATACTGATTGCATTAACTTTTCCTAATATTAAAAAAAAAATTACGATAAAAGAAAATTTCTAATTATCAAGTTTACTATACTACAACTGACATTTTAAATTTCACGTTATTTTTATTTTACACTTTTATAAGCTTTAAATTCATGAGTAGTTACATATACATGCATAATTATGTAAAAAAAATTTTTAAAAATTCTTTTAATACAGGGATAGCAAACGTTACATTCTGATTAAGTCCACCACTTTCCATTCCTTCCTAGATAAGCTTGTCTTTCACAAAACAGAATAGAAGCAGAAGAATATTGTACAGAAAAATAAATGCATTGCAAATAACATTAAGTGATTTGCATATGAAAACCTTAACAGAGGGTTTCATTGCAAGAGATTTTTTAGTGTATTCAATGTTTTAAATATTGAAAATACCTTAATGTCCCCCCCAAATAATATTTTACAAGTGATTGATATGTTTTTGGTAAAATTAAGGATAGGTGTGTCCAACACACACACACTAGAACATATGTTTAGTTAATCTAAATTTTACACATCTTCACAGTAGTTAACAGAGATATTTCAGTATTTAATTATCTAAAAAATTAGGATGCAAAAATCTGATATGTATATCATGTTGTATCAAAAACAGGTATACATACATATAAATCAAAAACTTGTTTTTAATAATTTTAGAATATTACAGGGAAAAAGAAACATTTTTGAGAACCATTCACTATAGAAATGGAAAAATATTTTAATTTACTACAGCTTCTTTAATGTTTATACTTGATGATTAATCAAGTACCATTTTTAAACATTAGAAGTCAAAATTATCATTTACCATTTGTAAAATTACATGTAAAAAAATTATGCAACATTTTGAAAGTCCTTACTCGCTGTGCTATTTTAGGTAAAAGATATGATTGATCGAGAATTGATTTCCAAATATAATAAATTAAGGAATTAAAATTTTTTAATTAAAATCAGTGTATAATAAAATATGTTTATGTCCATTTATGGAATATAAAAGTCCTGCTCACTCTTACATGATCAAAATAAAAAAGTCGTTTTTGAATCCCTAATTCTTTTACAAAATAAATAATTGAATAATTGTTATATATTTGTGTAGTATCTATCAGCACAACATTTGTTTTTCAGAGTTTGACTGTGGTATAAACGTATCACACACTTGTACAATTTTTTTTACTATGTATTACAAATAAGCATTGATAGGTATTTGCACAATTTGTAGAAGATTTATCATTATTGATTAGATTTGTGCTTTATATCGATTTTTTCCCCCATAAATATAAAAGAGTCATGAATATTGATATTATCCTGCTTATAAGTCCTGAATAAATTTTTCGCATTGAGTTACTTACAAATATTGACCCAAGAAGAGTACTTGGATCAATTATATATTTATTGAGAATTATGATCATGAAACCAAATCTGGCTTTATGTATAGACATTTGATTCTGTGGGATGTTGTTGCATTATACAGCCAATAACTGGAGCTGTTCCTGCTCATGTTTGAACACAGTAATAATAATAACATAATTTTTTAAAGTTCTTGATGTGTTTTTGCTTGGCAAAATTATTTGGCAGTTTAATACATAAGTTCCTAATTTTGGAATGGTATGAGTACTGATTTAGTATTTCTTTGAAAAACTTTGAAGTAATTTAATATTTTGCTCAAAAATAATTTGGGAAACTGAAAAGTTTTTTGAAATTTAGGATTTTCCTTGTAAACTAATGATATAATTAGTTAATTATCTTGCTTATAAGTAGTAGAAACTTATTTTGATTAGAATGGAACTCCGTTTATTCATGATAAACTTTGGTAACTTGTTGATGTTTAATAATGATTTTAATCTTTAATAATATAATTTGGTGGCAAGCTTCTCAATGGTATGGGCCACAAGAAAGTGTCAAAAAAATTTTTTTTTAAATGTTTAGGGCATTGTGAGGCCTTAAAATAGTATGATTTATACCAATACATTGTGAAGTTTTTAAAAATATGTTATAAAATACTAATATTTAGCAATTTTAGTCTTAGTGATTATCACCTACAAATGTTTGAATTTTTTTTTATAAATTATTGTCTCCTTGGGAAAAAAATGAATTATATTAAAATAAGGGGAAAATTTTAGAAATTGTTTGAAACATGCTAAATTATTTTTGTGAAAATTTTTACATATAGGAGCACACAAAATTTTTGTTAGCTAGTTTATTTTAGTAATTACAATTATTTAACATGCATCATTTATCAACATTTAATTTTAATATTACATGATTATAATACAAGTGAAGCATGTGAAAATTTTATTTTTTTAACAAAGAAATTCATTGCAATTTAAAAAATGCATTTTTCATATTCTATTGAAAGACTATCGGTGACATTACTTCATTATGTACTCATGTGAAGAGTATTTTTTCTAAGATGTATTCCAAAAGAGAATTTTTTTTTTGTCAGTTTCAATCTTCATTTGCATTAATATGGATACATAAAATTGAAACACTGTTATTGTATACTAATTTTTTAAACAACTGTTCTATAAAAATTCCAAAGACATAGTAAGATCTTTTGAAATATATGATGATTCTGTAATGAAATAACACATTAGCCAGCTTTGATTGTCTGGCTTTACTTAGTAATTATCATTTACAAAGGTTCGAAATTTCTTTAAGAAATTTCTCTTTAAACTGTCTTCAAAGTTTAAAAAAGAAAATACTCTTACACTATTAAGTTAAAGAAAAGAATCATATTAGTAGATAATTTTTAGAAATAATGATTAACTTTATTGAATTATTCTTTATTATAAATTATTTCTTATGAGTTATTGAATTGCATATAAATTATCCAATAGATGTAAACCAAACGAATATTTCCGTACAATTTTAAAAAATAAAACAATAATTAACGTTAAAAACTTTGATATCCAAACAATAATACTAAAATGGATTTTCAAGAACAGCAAAAAGGAAACTTAATATAAATTTTAGAAAATAACAAGTGAAATTCACAGGCTATTTTTTCATAATTACAAGAAGTTTCTATATAAAAGAATACAATTAATGTCACAAATTTATTAATAAATACCTTTCCAAACGAATGTATGTATCCATCTACTCTGAAACATGACACATTTTAGAATGTAAAAATTTTATTCTTACGTCGATCCTACTCATAAGCAGTATCTCTTTCTATATTCACACACTACAGCCGAAGTATTAACTAATCATTCTGGCTCGCTAGTCAAAACAATTCTTTGTTTTGGCGAGCCACTCCCTATTAACAGCTGCACGCATTTTTCTCGGAAAAATTCGCTTACAACATAATTTGTGACAGTAATAGATTTCTCCCAATTCCAGAAGCAATTTGTTCAATAGAGAGCTGTAGATTTATTTAGATCATAATGTGGCGGGCACTTATAAAAAATAATTACTAAGCCTATAAGTATACAAAAATTCGAAGCCAAAGGAGGGAAGTATAAACTAAACTTAAATCTAATACTATAAACTAAAACTACATATATTTAGTCCCTTTTCTTAAACTAAAATAGTAGAAAATATATTAAAAATATTCAAAGTAGTAAAAAGAATTTAAAGAATATAAAATAATAATGTTTACAAATTTGAAAGTTAGCGCGCAATCACAAGAGTCATACCATTAGCTGTTATTTGTTTACATAATAGCACGTTGTTAATCACGTTATGATAGCTACGATCGCAGCGCTCTCTAGTGATGAATCGACCCCATTATACAGTGTTATCACTGTACTGAACTGAACTGAAATGTAACTTTTTCATTCAGTCATATCATTTGTATTCGTCGTGTAACAATATGATTAACATGTATCAACCAGTTTAAAAGAAAAAGGGAAATTATCCAAAAAGACCAAAGATTAGAGGTTCTACTTAAGTGTGCTTTTTGCTTTCATCTGAAAACAACAACAACCATAAACAATTCAACGCAAAGCAGCATTGATTGTGAGTACAAATCAGAGTTACGGTGCTTCATTAACTTGTTTTTCTTCTATTAATTTCCAGTTCTCAAAAAAGACGTTATTCCAATTTGAAGTTGAAATTTAAAATCGATAATCGTATCTTTTTTTACCTGTGGCAAATCAAGGGAAATAAACTTGCTAATAAATTTAGCACTAAATTAAAAATTTCGAAAATGCTTTTACTCACTTTATATTCCAATGATCAATTTGTTTTCTAAGGAACCATTTATTCCGCCTTGCATGATCACTACCAATAAGGCATAACTGGACCTTTTTTTTTAAAAAAAAAATGCATTTAATTTTATGATTTATAATGACAAGTGGAAGAAAATGTGTGAAGTCTCTGCCTAAAATCTTGTGAGTAAAGTAAAGCTATGGAGTTACTGTTGAAGTAATAATCAAAAAGTTGTTTTCGATGGTGAAAAAATAAGAATCTTAATAACTTTACATTTAAATATTCATTCATTTCATGTGAATTCATTCATTTTGAATAATGCATTGTGAAGGCAATGTCTTTAAATGTGATGTTTGCTGCAAAACTTTTCATTCTGAAGATTTACGAAATCAGCATTGTATCACTCACACTGAGAAGCTTTATGTGTGTGTTGTATGCGACAAAAAGTTTACTCAGAATTGGAAATTAAAAGCTCATTCTATGTCGCATCTGACAGAGAAGTATCATGTGTGTGACATATGCAACAAAGGCTTTACTACTAATGCGAACTTATATAAACATCTACAAACACATGCTAATGAAAAGTCACATGTTTGTTGTATATGCAATAAGGGTTATTCAAACTTAAAGAACTTACAGGCACATTATGATTTTCATAAGGATGTAAAAAAATATGTGTGTAATGTCTGTAATAAAGCATTCAGGTACAAAGATTCTCTTAGAAAACATTCATTTAAACATAATGGAGGGAATCCTTTTGCTTGTAATATTTGTGACAAAACTTTTCCTTATAATTCCTACTTAAAAGTGCATTTAGCTTGGCATAAAAATGAGAGTCCCCATGTGTGTGATATCTGTAATAAAAGTTTTACAATGAGGAGTCGCTTAATCAGGCATTTGCTTATTCATTCTAATGAAAAACCTCATGTTTGTGATACATGCAACAAAACATTTTCCGATAGAGGTGGTTTAAACAGACATTTACGTGTACATAGTACAATGAAGCCATATGTATGCAACGTTTGTAACAAAAGCTTTACTTTGAAATGTAATCTGAAATCACATTATAATCGCCATAATAATATTAAACCACATGTATGTGATATTTGTAACAAACCATTTTTTGAAAGGAGCGAATTAAATGCTCATTATCGAATTCATACAAAAAAGAAACCTTACACATGTGATATTTGTAGCAAAGCATTCAATCGCCTTAGTAATTTGAATCGGCATTTATTGCTTCATACAAATGAAAAACCTCATGTGTGTGATATCTGTAGTGAAGCATTTACGTATAGCTATAAATTGAAGGATCATTTACAAATTCATTTAAAGAATGACGAGAGAGAATGTATATAAATTCTCAGATACATATTATAGTAGATTATTTCTTATGAGATACAGATAAATTTTGTGTCTTTTTTAAGAGTGTATCCTACACAGCTTCATAAAATTGATGTAGGTATTATTTGTCTAGTTTAATATCAATAAAAAATAAATACAAATGAGTTAAAGAAGGTTGCCTAACTTGCCAAATATTGCGACTCAGAATTACTAATGTATAATTTTAAATTTATTGTTTATTCATATTTTCTTTTTAGCTCATCTTATATTATATTCTTATTCTTTTTTGACTATTGATAATGTAATGGGCCATTTGAATGGAATTATAGTATTTTATAAAGTATTTTAGTACTTACATATTAATGTCACTACAGCCAAATTTGCACCACGTGAATTACATCATCATATTACAGGAAAATAAATTTAAAAGAAAGGGTTTCTAAAGGTTCAACACTAAATGTAAATTATTACATTACTTATTTGTTTAATACTACGGCACACAATTCCCGAGAAACAAATTTGGCTGTGGTGACATTAATATGTAAATACCAGTCATGAAAATAATGTTCCCAGTGTGAAATAATTATGCTATGTCCTCTATTGTAGTTAATATATTAATAAAAAATATTTTGTCAATGTCATTTTTGGGAAAAAAAATTAAATCAAATTTAATTAAAAGAAAAACAAAAATTTTATTGTATAAAAGTCTTAAGAACAGTATTAACTTACGCATGTGAAACTTGGTCTATGTCTCAAGCTGATGAGAACATGATAAGCATTTACAAAAGAAAGATCTTAAGATTTATTTCTGGAGGAATTCAGGAACGTGGAACATGGCAAAGATCAAATTTCGAGCTCTATCAATCATATAAAGAATCTGATATCGTTAACTTCAGCAAAATACAACGAATTAAATGCGCAGGTCACGTCAGATTGGACGAAGACCGCACTACTGAAAAAGTCTTCAATGCCCAACCAATTGGCACACAAAGAAAGGGAAGGCCTAATCTTAAATGGATTGATGACCTAGAAAAAGATCTCCTAGTTTTGTGAACTAAGAATTGGAGAACACTAGCAGGAGGAAGGCTAGCCTGGAAAAGGCTTCTTGAGAAGGCCAAGACCCATCCTGGGCTGTCGAGACACTGAGGAAGGAAGGAAATGTCTTTTTAAAATAGTGTAATTTAATTTTTGAGTAAAATATTTTTTTAAAAAATATTGAGGCTGCTTTGGAAAAGATGAAATAGAAGAGCTAGTTGTTATTTCTAATTTATAATAATGATTACGATATTGATAGAGTTACTTATTTGAATTTTAATTGTGACATTTCTAGGTACCTGTCTCATTGTGTTCACAATTCAATTACAGTCAAACATAATTACCACCATTATCTAGAGCCATGTTTTTAGTTTTAGTTAAGTTTGCTTCGCATTGTTTGTGAATATCTGGAAATTTCTTGAAAAGTTCAATGCTACCTTCAACCCTGTGTTTTAAATATAATTTCATATAAATTTTTAAGGTTCATTTTTCTAATTTTCAGAAATTAAAAGTGATTTTAATTTCTGAAATATAGGCTTAAAATATTCCTAAAAAATTGGAATGTAAAACTTATAACAAAGCTAATGAAGATCATTTGTATTGTTTTTGTTATTTGGCAATGTAATTATATATACAAATAATGCAACATTAGACTTTTGGGTGTAAAATACCATATTTATTTGAATCTAAGCTGCATCCCAAATCTCAACACACTTTTGTGAAAAATTAAAAAATAGTGTAAAATGTGGCTTATTGGTATCTGATATTTACAAAATTAAAAATTTTAAATGAGAATTAATATGAAGCGAATAATATTTTTTTACCAGTATAAAGAACTTTGGTCTGTAATTGTTGTAACCATCAGTATCATGCTCAATTTCCCTCAACCAATGAGTTTTTCCATCTTTGATTCTAACCAGTGCCCAATTTTTAGTAGCATTGACTTTAGAAAAAAGTGTGGCTTAGATTCAAACAAATGTTTAAAAAATTAACCATTCCCAGTAATGAAAATTTAAAATCATCACATTTGGCAACGACACAATTCGCATCAAATATTGCTGACTTAGAAATTTCGCTCATTAAATTAAATTTTTTTTATACACAAATTTTTTTATATTTTTCTGTAAAGTTTTTGCTTATTATTATATATAATAAGTTACTTTTTTTTGTTTTTGAGATTTATTCGTGTGATTTTTGCATATGAATCCCAATTTTTTAATTTATTTATAATCATCATAAGGTTAAGAGAATTTTATTACAGTCTTTTGTATAAAGAACTGGTAATTTATTTTGCCCTAGATGGATTAACAAGTTTGTTATGATGAGTTTATAATCTTAATGATTTAAATATGATTGAATTTTGTAAAATGAAAATAAATTCCATTGCTTTTTGTTCATGTTTGTACTTTTAATTCATATAAAATTAAAATAATTCGAAAACAATCTTGTGAACTTTATTTCCCTAATACTGTGCACTAACATTCTATAATCATTAAACTATGGTATGCTGATGGAAATCGGGACTTATTTTGATTTTTTAATAAGTATTTAAAACTCAGCATATTTATTCATCTTATGTTTTATTTTGAAAATTTCCTGCTTGTTTGACCGCTTGCATACGATGCACACCTAGTAGGATCGGCCCTGGACAAAGCCTGTCACTTAAATTCGAATAAATATGGCCATTCGTCTCGCTTACGTGTGTGTCCACTTTTCACTTTGGATAGGACGTTGTGTTTTGTTCAGGGTACTTAATGAGAGCGAGTCATATGAAAATCCCTTTCAGCTATTTTATACTAGTAAGAAATAACATTGGAAGGGGAAGGACAATGACTTTTTATTAATTTTATCAATCATGCCAATCCAACATGCGAACAGAATTTAAATTTCAGGTCAATAGATATTAGTTATACTCTGACATCCCATGAAAAGGTGACAAGCTCATATGTTTCTATAACAGGGTTGCCGAATCTTTTGGGGAAAAGTTTCACTATCGGATAAACAAATAATAATAAATTTAGGTCAACAAAGAAAATTTTTATTTTAGTTATTTTTTATTAAATAGTTACAATTAATATAAATGTGGGGTTGTGGCACGGAGTTTTAGGGGTATTCTAATAATGACACTAGGGTTTTTACTAAAACTAACGTTTAATGGTGGACATCTGTTACAGTTATACACACCAATGAGCGAACACAAAAGATAAAATGAATAACGTTTTGACAAACTCTTCTTGCGCTTAACGACAGTTTTCAGTTCATGAATTCCTCGTATAGTTTTTCACAACAGTTCACGATGGCTTCTGGATTTCAGGCGATTGATGAGTGTCCTTCGCGTCACTCCCCTCTAGCATTGGACACGGCCAGTTTCCAGTTGCTCAAATCTTTTTTAGCAGCGGTTGGATCTCTGACCTGCACATCGAAGCTGGGATTTTATTTGGAGCACCTAGCCCGACAGGGCTTTTATCTCCTGTCATAAGGTGATAGATAGCTTGACTTTGATTAACTTTGCCCATTTTATTTGAGGGGTATAAAGGTAAATTAAGAATACAAAAAATTAAAATTTAAGCGAAAACATGAGGGAGAAATAAATAAATGCGGGAAATCTTCAATAACGTGGGCTGGATTTTCTACCGCCAAATTCTCTTTTCTAGCCGAAGATCGATCGCCAAGGCGTATCCTTGAGAGGAACCGGTTTGTAGTAACCATATGCGATACGATTCTCCTCAGAGAAAACTCCGCGTAGTAATACATTGTATTCCTGACATTCGGGTTTTCATTTCAGTGTTGATGTTTTCTGAAAATATTACCAGTGTAATTTAAAGGGTAGGTTAAACGATTTCTCGAATTCACATTTTAAACTTTTTTATATCAAAATGAGATTAAAAAAAAACTTTATGTACATGACAACTAAGTTAAATTTCAAGTTTTTTCTTTTCAAAGCAAAGAGTTATTATTTAAATTCGAAGCTAAATTACATTATTTTTATAAATACGAGACATAAGTATCAAATGAAACATAGTTTTAATTTTTTTGCCAGAACAAAGGAAAATAATTATTAAAAAACACACATTTTAGTACAATCAGTGCAGATTGTCTAGTTAAACTAATCCAGAAATCTCAAATATCTTACTATCCTAAATATCTATTATTTGTTTTATCTCATCATTACCTTAATTTTTAAAGGAGATAATCACTCAGATTTTTCGAAATAATCGAATGCTTTACTGAAAAAATTTCTTCCTTTATATATATTCAGAGATGATTTATTTTTTAAAATCATAGATTATTTTATATTGGGGTTTTTTAGATATAATAGTTACAAGGGTTTTATTACAGTTTGGAAGGGAATATATACTTATATACAGTACAATATCTTACACATTTCATAATTTTCATTATATTTCTCTCTTTTTTTAACTACAGATTTTCGAAAAAATAGCGATTTACAAAAAGCTGTTGATATTGTACGAGTTCCTGAATAGTAAAAGAAATTTCGTTTCTGCTCCTGATAATAAAAGTGGCCGCGGTAACCTAGTTGGTCAAGTTAACGGACTCGTGGCCGGTGTGTCATGAGTTCCAGCCCAATACCACTGAAGACCCGCATTGTAGGGGGCAATGCATAAAAAATCTATCGATGCTTAAACGTTCTCTCGTTGGTGTGGTGTAGAAGTTAGGAGAGGGGTTGCCAGCTCAGGTGTTGTCCTCGTCACTTGACCGTGGTTCAAAATTACGAGGTCCATCTTCGAGTAGCTGAATAGCGTAATGCTAATATTTATTCACTCAAGATAATAAATGTGTTGAAAATAAATCTCGGATTATCCATGTATAATAAAGCTAGAATTTTCAACTACCAAAACATCACGGCTTCTAGGATTCTTGGAAAGGGGTGACTGTAAATTAATATCTTTGCTGCACCACTTTGAATGAACAGGAAATTCATCAATCAAGAGTTCATTAGGGATATAAACATATTAATCTTAAATTAAGATTTCAAAATTTAGTATTTTTTTATGAAACTAATCAAAATAAAAACTCTAGAATTAACTAATGTCTTTTTGAATCCTCCTTGATATTGTTCCTTTTAATTACTTTTACAACTTTACATACATCTGTGTAAAATAATTAAATGATATTTTTTTCTTTCTAAGCAGGACATAAGATGTAAAAATTCTTTTCATTGAAAATGAGTGATTTCCATTTTGTACAATTTATATTTCAATATTTGAACCATATGAAACTACAATTATAGCAAAAGTTATAATTGACATAGTTTAAATATCCATGTAAAAATTAAAATAGAATTGAGACAATGATGAAATAACAAAATTTATGTGAGTTGATAAACATTTAAAAACATGTAATCTCAAAAACTTGGAAAATGATTTTAAAAATATCATATTATGACTGAAGGTTGAATATATTATGCAAATTGCAAAATTTTAAAATGAATGTTGAAAAAAAGAATATGTTCTGGTTAAACACTTTTCTCCTTGCAAAACAAGAATGAATGTTTTAATCATCAACAAGACTTAGATTTTTTCAGAGGTCATAGTCAATTTTTAAAAAATGATAGCATTAATTTTTTGATTTGTTTAAAGATCATAGCCAATAAAAATATGATTAATAGCATTTTCTTAATTTCAGAACTTAAAACAAAATCAGTAAAAAAAAGTATAAAAAAATATAAATTAATTCAGTGCTTTTCAAACTGTGGGGCGCGCCTCTCCAGGGGGGTGGGATAACCCTACAAGGAGGGTGCGAGCATGTCGGAAATAAAAGATTAATTAAGAATGTATCTATATATTAATTTCTTGAAAGAAAGCAAAGGAAAATATATTCTGATATAAAAATTAATCAAATATCCATGTGTGTACACTGTTATAATATACTTATAAATTGTACAGTACAATACATTTGATAATAAATTTATCTATATTAAATTAAGAACAAGTTTAATAATTACTACCGACTTCCTTGAGCTTGCTATATACAAAATTTAATATATCTTGATAATTTGTGTTATTTATAATCAAAATCGTATTGTAATTTCAGCGTCAAAGTACATTATTACTGTTTTCAATACAATGTCATTGTATGGGGGGGGGCGATGAAAATTATGATTGAAAATTGGGTCGTCAATATTTAAAATTTGAGAAGCACTGAACTTATTGGTAAACTTTTTATTTTAGATTATCATACATGGTATGATTTATAGCATACCATATTCGATTGTGTCATATGTAACATCTACGTACTAAAGTACCATTGAATTTTGTAGATAGGATGCAAAAATGAGAAAAATTTATGAAATTAATATACTTAACTATTAATCATTTGTAAGAAAATAAAAATTAACTGGATTTTTTATTTCTCATATAAAATTCTGTTTTTTTTTTTTTTTTTTTTGTCATAATACTGTGTAACTTTTACCTTCAACATTAAAACTCTGTAAAATATAGAGTATATTGTACAGAAATCATTAATATAAAACATTATCTTGTAGATTATTACACACAAATTCAAATGTTTAATATTATTCAGTCAACTATATAGAAACAAATCTTTTGCGAAAAAAAATTCACAGGTTACAAAAAACAGAAATTTTTTTGTTGAATATTTTTTATATGCCACGAAAACAATCAATTAACTTTTAATTTTTTCGTATTCGTTTAATTAATAATCATTGCATTCTTTACCGTCTAATTGATTCGATCAGCTGAACTATTTTTTAGCACTTGAGAAAGTAATTAATCGTGTAAATGTAATTCAAGAATTGGTTCTGTGCATTAAATATCTAAATTCTACAAGGATATAATGCTTAATTATTTAAAGAAATTTAGAAGTGATACTTGAAATTTATAAGAGGACATTTTCTTCCTAAACTTATAATAATCAAATTTAAATTATTTGAAGACTCCTAAATTTCTTTACGTATTCAAAGGGAAAAAAAATTCTTTGTGTTCATCTTTAAATTTGACCTTTTTTTTTGCTAAATCCTATGTTTTATTTTGCAGAGTTTCTTGATGAAATTATTCATTCAAGAGTATCTTGATAAAAAAATGTTTAAAACTCGTTTATTAAGTCACCAAATACTTTTTTTCTGCTAAACATAATTATTACAAAAATATGTTAACAAACTTTGTATCAAGTGTTTTAAACGATTCAGTTTTATTTATTTATTTTACTGTTCATTTTATGCTACTACATACAAAATACCATGTTTAATTAAATATTTGGAAATTCTACATCGTCTGAGTTTTTTACGTATGTTTTAAATTTTGATTTTTAAAAATTTAAATACTTTTGGTTAATTCCTTATAGTGATTGCGGTAACCTAGTAGTTATGGTACGAACTCGAGGCTGGAATGTCTCGGGTTCGAGTCCTGTTGCCACAAGTGATCCACTATGTAGAGCAGGCATATGAACATTGAATCCGTAGAGGCTCAATGTCCTCCCGATGATGTGGTGTGGTAGTTAGGAAAGGGGGTGCCAGCTTATATTTTAGTATAATTAGTAAGAATTTCTAGTCAACATATATTAAGACTGGATCTAATCTAGAAACTTTATATCTCTTACTATTCTAAATGTATTATTTGTTTTATTTTTATCATTATCTTAATTATTAAAGAAGATAATCTCTCATATTTTTAGAAGTAAACAACTTTAGTTAAAGTTTTTGTTTTTTTTACAAAATCAATACTTTGAATTTACCTCCATTATATTTATTCAGAGCTAATTTATTATACACAAAGATTAATTCATACAAAGTTTTTTTCGATATAATAGTTAAGAGATATAATTTGGAAGTGAATATATACTTGTAGTATGGTATTTTGTTTCCCGTTTCTCATTGCTTTTCTCTTTTTTTTTTTTATTAATAGTTTTTCGAAAAAATAAAGATTTACAAAAAAATTGTTGATGTTGCGTAAGTTAGTGAATAGTTCAAGAAAATTCATTTCTGCTCCAGATAATAAAATCTCTTAAGTAAATGTGTTGAAAATAAATCCAGAATTATTCCGTATAGTTAATTTAGATTTCTTAACTACTGAAACATCATGACTCTTAGACAGGATTCCTGAAAGAGGGATAAAATTGATATCTTGTTTGTATTACATGACTTAACCGGAAATTGATCAATCATCGATATAAATATATTTATCTTGAATTAACAAATCAAAATTTTAACATTTATTTATAAAACAAACCAACTAAATTTAGAACAAAGGATTTCAGAGGTTTGCTAGTGCCTTTTTGAAATTTCTTTATTCCTTAAAATCCTACATGATCTTTTTTTTTTTATTGTATCCAGTTAAGGGAAATTTATTAAAGCTCTTGTTTCATTTAGTAAAACACTTCTATATACATGTGTGTAAAATAATTAAATGAATTTTCCCCCTAAACAACATATAAGATGCAAAAATTCTTTTCAATGAAAATGTGTGTGTGTGAGTGAGCTTTTAATTTTCCGTTCATAATAATTGAGAACGAACAAAAATATTGTGATTAGAAACATTTGCGAATATGAACATCCTTTTTTTTTTTTTTTTTTTGTACAAAACTAAAGATAAAAATTCTTCTGATCTTTCATGTTTAGAAAGACACCGTTTTGAGGTCAACAAATCTATAGTACTGTTTTTGCGGCATGGTCCAAAAGATTCAAAAAAAGGGGAGTGTCAAGAATAAGGAATTTCTTTTGTCAAGAATTGGGGAGTGTTTCAAATACTTGAAAACTATCCTTCAAGTAATACTGAGAATTTCTTTTATTTTATTTTTGCTGCTTCGCTACTATAGTTCACTTCTTGTCTGAGAATCATCAGTTTAGAAATCTTTTTTTTTAGCAGTCATTTTATTGTAAGCGATCTACAGTTTTAATTAAATATCTTCAACAAGTACGAAATATGAAATATTATGAGTTTTGTTCAGTGATTAATTATATAAAAATACTAGCTGCGCGGGGTATAACGGCTAGTATTTGAACTGATCAACTGAATTTGCTTCACTTGTTAAAAAAGGTCCTCTGTTAACAAAAAATGAAATATATATTTTTTCTGTATTTATTACAATTGAAACGAAATGCTTTAATTTTCATACCAATTAAAAAAATTTACGAAGTTTGTATTCCTTTTTTTATAAACTATGTGTTACTTAGAAAAAGCCACAACATTTCAAATTTCACGAAAAGCAAAAAAAAACAAAAAACAAAAAAAAAAATTAATGTACTCATTTAAATTTCTAATACTCTTATCCTTATGAGAAAATAAAATAATTTTGAAAGGTAAAAAAAAAGTCAGTTCTTGAAAACGCTAATCTAAAATAAAGTTCAAGTAATGATCAGTGCATATAATTTGCTCAATTTAGCCAATTAAGAAATACACATAAAAGCTATTTACCTAATCACTTACATATTTTTCAAAAAATTTATAATGTTATAAAATCAATCAAAGTATTGAAAAATTAGGAATATAAAATGCTTGCATTATTTTTATACAGTTTGACGAAGTTTAATATTAAAATATGCTCTGATATTAAAACATTTAAAATAGCAAATGTGCTTAAATAAAGTTAACGCTTTTTAGTAATTGAATTTAATAGAAGCGTTGCGCTAGAAAGATGAAAAATATACATGTCAGATGGATTAGCTATTGAATTGACTTTTGGAAGAAATTTGTCCCATATTCATTGCATCGCTAAAAATTATTCAACATTTCTTAAACCTAAAAAATTAAATTTTAAATAATAGTAATCAAATGTGTTATTAATAAAAAAAACAACAAAAATGGACAACTAATTTTATAAATTAATTTAAACATTGAAATTTAAGAACATGGGTTCTTTTGGCTGCAGACTTCAAATTTATATGCAATCACACCTCAGCTGGGACGTTTAATTTGTATTTTATTAACTACCACAAACAACATCATTCGAGAAATTTGAAATCCCGTTTCTTATATTAAGTCGCACTTGCGGAATTTCACAAAGTGGGTTCTTGGGTAAAATCAGGATTCGAACCTATGACTAATCTTTTAGACTGCGACCATTAAAAAAGATAAAAGCTGTAGAAATACCTTATACGAAGTAAAATAGACGTGAAAACTAAATACTATGTAGAAATTTTTCCCTTAGAATGTAGATTCT
>BMAO01024219.1:0-21484 GCA_019973975.1 Trichonephila clavata
CGTCCCTTCAAGAGAAAGTTTAATGTGTTCTTTGTTTCATGAAACGAATCACCCCATTAATATCCAGCGTAAATTTTGAAGTGGTTGAGCAAGCAAACCTCCTGGTGTAAAATCAATAAAGCAATGATGTAATATTTAAGAAATAGGAGCGTTAGATCTTCTTGAGTGAGGAAGCAACCATAGAACACGATGACAATCATTTCAATGGAGTCCTAATCAACTTCGAAGATCATGTCAACATCAAATATCTCAAGAAGTTTGGCAATATTCTACTAAAATAATGCTTGTAAGTGTAGAACACTGTGGAGCTGAAATACATCTAGACATTTTTCGAGCTACCAAAGGAATTAAATAATTAAACTGAAATTTACTGAGGAAATGATCTTTTAAAATTCATTATTTCTTACAATATACGAAAAAAACATAGTTTATTAACAATTTTGGTTGACAATTAACAACGAATTAAAAGACTTTAGTTCACCTGTATTCTTAATAAGCCAGAATGCGATTGATCTCGATCCCATTCAAGTGATACGTATGATTGTGGTATTTGCGATAATATTTGGTACTATAGGACAATTACTGTACAAAGGATCATGAATACTAAGGAAATCTTAAGAGCAGATCTCTAAGCATTAGTAATCATGTGAAAAGCTCTGCAATCAGGCTAGTGAAGAGCAAGAAAAGGCAGATGCTAATAATGCCTAGGAAATTGCATCAATTATTCAGCCATTGGTGCAAGAATGTGTAAATGATTTTCTCTACTTATAAAATAAAGGAGGAGCACTGAATATTGTAAAAATTGTATTGCAAAATCAGGGAATAGTTCTTACAAGGGAAAACGTTGTGGATCTGATTCTGATGATTTCATATTTTTAGGACTTCAGTCAGAATGAAACTGACTTATAATTTGACGAAATTTATTCCAATTATTTCGAGTAATATTTGTAGCATAAAGTACAGTTTATTCAATTTTTTAAATTTATTTTTGAACGCTGAAAACAGCGTGAATTATCAGATTCTAAGCTTGTATACACACAATAGGAAAGATGAAGTGATTCGCTTAAATATATTTTCATGAGTTTTGTATCGATTGAAAGAGAAGATTTGTATTTCGTAAGCACGAGATCTGCTTGATTATAATATAAGGAAGCCAATACAAATAAAATGTCTTTTATCAACAATTAATCGTCTCTCTTTTTATATTCTATGAAATTAAAATATAAAATTATTCACAATATTTATGAATTTGGACGCTGATCTATAGGTCATATAAGTATGCACCTAGAAGCGATTCTTTCGAATTCACTTTTGAGATTGCTAGATTTTATTATAGACGTATTGTTGCAAATTGCGAGGGGAAGAGCAGCCGACGACTCAATTATTTGAATAACATTTTTTCACAAAAAGGACGTGAAGATAATCAACGTATATTCACAAATAATATTATAACAGATATTTTACAATAATGCAAAACGCACTCGTTAATACAAGCTTTATACATTCCAAAACTTCTCTCTAGAAAACTCACCAGCAAGAACGCAGAGAGTCTCTGTCTTTATAGCAGTAAACGCACAAACGATTCTGATTCGACAGCATCTCTTTGAACCAAATTAAACTTGTTTCAAAGGTTATTTGTATAGTTTCATGGTATTCAAGGAGGATAGATCCTAGAGCCTTCTCGATGATTCTTGAGATATTGGATTTTTCGCCAATTTGTCGTCAACGGTGATAGAGTCACAATCGTTAACCATGGCGACATCTCTATGGTTGCTACAATTTTATTTTCAAGTTTACCCTGAGAAGAAAACTTTACCTGCAAACTCAATTTTCCTACAAAGAGATAGTGCTGCAGAAAATATAACATATAGGTCGTGTTTACTATTTATTAACAGTTTTTTTTTTGTTTATTCATTATTTGTAATGATATAACAATGTTTTTTGAATAAATCATTGAAAAAGCATTCTTTCAAAAGTTTTATTTTCGGTTTGGCAACCCGGGTTTCGTTACATTGTTGTTTTCGATATTTCTTATTTCAACGTACTTTACCTTTTTCAGTAAATCAAAGTTACCCATTTACTGCCAACTACGATATATCTGATAGTATGCGAGTGTACCAAAACTACCGGCTAAGGCTAATAGGTGTCACGTGTAGTAGGGCTAAAATTTTAGATTGATTACATATCTCCATTTAAGGCGATATTTTACCATCTTCACATTTCCCTTTATTTTAATATTTTATATTTTGTTTTAATTGTATTTTATAAGATTAATATTTAATAATAATTCCATATAAAAATTTTTAAATTTGTTGCAAAATGTTGTAAAATTTAAATTTTTGAACTTTTTAAACATTTTTTAAATCTCTAAGTTTTTTTAAAGATATTTCTTTTTTTTTCAAATTTTTTTCCAAGTACCTTATAATATACTACATAAACTGTGTATGGTGAAATTGCGATACTAAGGTGAAAAGAAACCCTATACCAGTCAGCCATTGTCATTGTTCAGTAACTGTGTACAGCAACAGGGTGACAAGTGTCACGGTTTATTGGGTAAGATGTCTTCACAAAGGTGGTCTCTTCACCCACCGTCCTGAACGCTTCATCCTTCGAAGTTGGTCATCGGCGTCACCGTTTAGAGTGTGTAAGGAGCACAACTACTAGACATCTGACGAATGGAGACGTGTCCTCTTTACGGATGAGAGCCGTTTCAGGTGCCACAAGCGATTCTCTTTGGGAGAGAGGTCGAGACACGTTTCATCCTAATAACATCACAGAAGAGACCGTTACGGTGGTCCTGGAGTAGTCGTCTGGAGGCATTATGCTGAACGGGCGGGCTGAGGCCCACGTTTTTGACAGAGGTTCTGTACCGGAGATCGCTATTGTAAGGATATGATCCGTCCCATGTGTGTCTGTTCCGAGGTGCTATTGAAGCAGGTTTCGTTTTTATGGATGAAAATGTACGGTCATATCGAAGTGCTGATGTTCAGCAACTCGAAAGTGAAGATATCACTCGAATAGATTAATCAGCGTTCCTCCTACATCTACGTATTTTTGTCCATTCGGATAATTTTTCCTGGTACTTCACTTTTTATGGTACAGAGTGCATCTTTCTCATTTTCAATTTTAAGCAATCTTCCTCTCAAAACGTTTTTTGTTTGTTAGCTTGTATATGTGTGAGTAAATAGCCCCCCCCCCACCCAAATCAACCTCACTCAACTATGGATGAGAACTATTGCTGGATCTCTTGCATGCTTGCTTCTAATAATGTATCATATATTGAAGGAAATGAAAAAGTTATTTTACTTTTAAAAATGATAAAAAAAATTTTAAAATAATATTTTTCTCGTGGAATGCTGTATTATGTCTCTATTTGAGTGTATCAAATTGCTTGATGAATCTAACTCTATGCTTAATTAATTAAAGTTACTAATTACATTAATTTCTTTCATAATTTATGAAGAGTTAACGTAATAATAAATACATTTTAAAGAAAATAAACTAATTTCTCATGTTATGTTTTAAATGAGAGAAAATAAATGTAATTTTAAGGATGTGTGTGTGTTATGGATGCAATTGCGATACCCATGCAAGATAATTTTATTCCTATATTAAATAAATAAAACCAGTGCACACGCGTTTTGTTTGATTTCTTAAATTATCATAACACCCCAACACAAAATTACAACTAACGCCTCTATATTCTAAAAAATTAGTTAAAAGAATTTGAACAGTTCTTGTAACAACTAGTAAATTTTTGAAGATAAAAAAAACTAGTCTGCCAATTGTTGATACTCTCAAGCTCGTTAAAAAAGAGGTGTTTATCACGTTTTAAATTTAAATTTAGATTAAGGTGTCTTGTATTAAAAGCTTTTATAATAGGTAAAATACGTTGCCTAAGAATAATTAAAATATTACTGTACTATCTTTCACAAACTCTTAGGTAAACTTTGGGAGAGATGACCTAAAATAATCAACTCAAACGAGGATATCTCCTATTTTAAGAAAGAAATTTATCTGAACAGAGCATTTTTAACTAAACATACCCTATTTTAATATAGACAGCTTTCAGTTTTAAAGGAATGCATACGATATGGATTACATCAAAATATCGCAAAGAATAATTTAAAAATTCTGGGGTTGTTGATGAAATAACTTGAATATATTGAGTGTTTTTATATTAAGACGATGTTCACATGCAGTAACTACTTCAAAAAGTTCTATGGCAGATAATTAAAAATGAGCGGTGCACATGCAGCGTGTCATCGAAATATGTATACAAACTGATGGGAATTGAACTCTTTTGATTTTTAAGTTTCATTCGCATTCATTCTGAATGTTCTACTGAAAAGTGGTTTCTGCAATCTATACTGAAATGTATAAATATCAAGGATAAAAAAATATTGGCTTTTATTTTGAAAGGAGAGAGATGGATAGTGTGTATAACTGCCTCAGAAATACCACAGAGAAAGTTTTACGACGTTTATTGGGGTGTTTGGATTATTTAAAGTTGTAAGATTTTTCCATTTTCCGCGTCTCTTTGTCAAAACATAAATCAATAAGTTTAAAAAACGAAGAGTCGAATCCAATGGATTGTTTCAAATTTTCTTTCTTCCCTAGATGTACTGAGAATCGATGGTCACTGATCATATGAAGAAGCCAATAGATTTTTTCAATATTAAGGTTTTTCACACAATTTCATTCCACAGATTTCATGGAATGATGCGTTCATTTTATTTTAATTGGAATGTTTTTATAAATATTAAGCGCATTTTCATTGAATTTAGTATCCTTTTAGGGCAATGAAAGTTAAAAGGATTTCAGATTATAATGAATGAAATGGAGCTTTGAAACACGCAACTTGTACATTCATTTCGAAAGTAAATTACTTATATTGATGAATATGGATTTGTAAAAGCAGAAATGATGAAAATTATTTTCGTTTACAAGTTTTGAAAATGCATCCAAATTTCATTTCCGTCAACTATAATTAGATTAAAATTTTTTGCTAAAATGGGTAAGGATAAATGAAAGTATGATACAGATTTAAAAAAAAATCTTTATATAATAGGCAAAAAATACATCTTTACTCTGCAATCTTGTTAACGGTGTTTCAAAATATATTGTCCCTGAAAATATGCATTGAACTTGATAAAACTATGTATATGAACACATAATTAACTTATGAAGAATAGCGCACATCAGGTAACTACATATTTTCAAAGTAAAAAAAAAAGAACCCTGGAAAGCATCGCATTTCTTAAAGAGTTTTTTTAATCATTTCCAATTACACACTCAATTTCATGTTTATCCTCGAAAGGCCGCATCATCTTAAGGTTAGAAGTTAAGATCATACAGAATATTTGAAAATATATTTGATTGATTTATACTCAATACGCGTATTATTTAAGAGGAATTTAAGTTTTTATAGAATGGATAAAGACTACAAATATAAAAATAACTAGTCATTCCCTCATTTTTGCGAGGTGTGCATTAATTTTAAATTGGTTTTAATAGTGCACCGTATTACTTCTTAACGTATTTAATAAATTTTCGCGTTATTCCATGTATATAAACTATAGAAAAACAAAACTTGATTTTTTATGAATTTTAATCAATTTTCAAAAATTATATTATTACAAATATAATTATTCATTTAGTTTTCGTCACGTGAATTAACAGTTGATTGAGCATGATAAAAAAATGACATCTCAGTTTATAAATATATATATATGTAATAGTAGTGATGTGTGCCATTCTAATTCAACAAATGTTCTCAGACTGAAGTAATTAGTTTTACTTCTGAATTAAAATTGCTTAAATAAGAATGTCGTTTTTTTATATTTTCATATATACTAAGCGAAATCAAAATTAAAAATGAAAAACAATAAAAAATTCATTATTGTTATATAAGTTTTACTATTTTGCCATAATTCAGTAGTCGATTCAATTCAGTTTTCATAATGGCTTTATATTACTTTTTTCAATGAGTTCCAAATCATTTGATTGGATTATTTGTGTTGTTAGGGATGTTTGTCTAAAAGTACTTGAATCGTGTGTTGGTGCCATTAAGGATTCGCCATATAGGTTGCAGTCCTCACATTGCTATGGGGAGTTTGATTCTAGTTCAGGTGTCACCCTTGTTACGTGGATTAAATTACGAGTTTCGTCACCATTAGCCCTCATGTAGATTCATAATTCAAAGCCAACAATAATTAGAGCTATATATACTGAACGTCTTCTTAATTTAGAGTAAATAATGAATAATTTTTTTAAATCGAATTCGATCTAAAGGAAATTTTATTACTTTTATAAAGGCGTACTAATTTGTAAATTGAATGAAAGTTGTTATTCATGAAAATGTGTCCAATCCTGTGAATTCTTTGAACGTGAATGTCATGGAGGTTTTTATAATTGTTTTTCGAAATCAAAGCACATTTTGAAGTTCAAGTAAATTCTTTTGAAATTTTATGTTACTTAAATGTTGTTCTTATTTTACCAACAAAATTTAAAGTAAATACAACTTAATAATTGTTATTTTGCTGTTCAATGAATTTATCAATTCGCCGAAAAAGCTAAATATTTTAATTTTCAGTATGGAATTGAAATATATGAAAAATTTACCTTTGAAATAATTAAAAATATGAAAGGGAAACTCCATGATATGTATAACATCTTCAGGGTTCTGTAAGTCAGCTGCGTCTTTCTCAAGCTATCATTGCAGCAGGAAGGGAATCATGTAAGAGAATACAAGTTATTTACAAACTACGGCAGTGTATTTCTTTATTTTATATCATTGGATATTCCTGCAAGATAAATAAATGCATTAGAAGAGTTATCACTAGTTCTTACTTGTTATTTGATAAAGAAGCTATTTTATCTTAACTCTCTCTGATTTGTTCATTTGATAAGATGGTTTTAGTTTAAGGGATATATTTTCGATAAGAAAGAATTTTTTTTGAAACAATACCACCTGTGAGAGTGTCCAAGTTAAAATTTATCCACAAAGTATTCTAAAAAGGTAGGGCGAAAAGGGAAATTTATAAATTATGAAGCAAGAGAAAGAAGAATGTTTTGATTCAGAAAACGGCCACACGTGATTTGATTCAGAACGTGCAGACTGCGTTAAGATAGATCTTAGAATCAAATATTTTAGACGTCATTGTTAGGGGTTTCCAGCGAATATATTTCTATACGAACAATTGTCACTTTTAGCAGTAATGAAAAATTTAGGTGATTCAATCGCTTTATTATCCAGAATTTCAAACGGAATTGCATTTCTCTGAATGCAATTAAACAGAAGTCTTCTACAGCAAATGAAAACTTCAAAAAAGCTATCAACAATAATAAACTAACATTTAAAGTAAAGAAAGTCTATGTCAAAGAGAGCTATTTACATTAATTTTCCTGGTTGATATATGATGCGATTATGCAGATGTGGAAAAAAATAATCAAATTTATTGACAGTACATGAAACTAGCAGAATAGCACAATTACTATTAATATTTATGTGTTGGGCTATAAAAATCGATATTTGATTCATAATCATACAATCTACACCATATTACAAATATACATAAAATGCTGTCTTTCCTATTAAAGGAATAGGATAGAAGGAAAAGTTAAGCTCTAGTAAGAATTTTCATGAATTAAATTTTATGGAAGGAACAAGGTTTTTTAATGAGTTATTTGTAGTTAATGATATGGGATAATAAAATTTCATCAAGTACACACAACATGCATAAATGACTAGTTATACATCAAGAGAGCGCTGATAAAATTGTAAAAAAATAACTCGATGAATTGATGAAGTATATGTGTCTCCATAGCAATCTGGATATGCCCCATGTCAATGGATACAGAAAGAAAAGCAAATGGTTAAGCACGTGAGCTGATTATAACACTCCTTTATAAGTCCTCATATTATATCCTAATTTTTTATAAACCTAATTTTGAAAGATATTCTTTACAATAAGAATATAAAAATATAAATTAGCGTATTAATAATTCTAATTATTAAAACTTGCTTTTATTAAGGTAAGAAAAGTAGGGCCGTGGGTAGCCTAGTGGTTAGAGCATCGGACTCCAGACCGGAAGGCCTGGATTCGATGCCCGATGTCACTAAATACCCTCCGAGTACACACGGAGTACGTGCTCGTTAAATCCATGGGTTCGAAAGTCTTGTGGGGGTCTCAGCATAAACCACAAGTGTAGGGGCCGGAGAATATTTTCCTTCCCTCCAGTTCCATGCCTAAGTTGTGGAGGTGGAGACGGATGGTGTCGCCATCTATCGTGTAGAATTCCAACCTGTCTCAGGCTCTGATAACTTCCATTCCTTCCCTTCGAGAAGGGCACGACAGCAACAACAATAAGGTAAAAAAGTAAAGTTGAATAAAATTACGAAATGTTAGTTTTTTTTTATATATATATAAAAATGTGTTTTTGTGCATTTATTTTGAAAAATAAATATTTTGAATTTGCTCCTTTTTTAATTTCTTTTTCTTATTCTTCATACGCTAAATTTTGCAATTAAAACAATAATTTTACGATATCGCTTTTAGCCAATCTTCAGCAAATAGTAGTGTGATGATCGCATTAAAATTTTTTCACATACTTTTTGAATGTTAAGCATTAACTTTTGAGGTATGTGAAAAAATGGCTAAATGCAATAAAATCATTACTAAAAAGAATTTTGGGTGCCTAATTTTCAGTATTCCAAGTGATTTTTTTCATAAAAAAAAGCTTCCTATTCAATATTTCGTTTCCAAAAACGATAGGAAAGGTCACACAAATTAGACAACAAATTTATGAGCTTTTATAAGGTAGCTTAAATGAATAAATATTGAACTGAAAAGATTCTATTTCAGTGATTTCTTAGAACAGGATAGTATAATTAAATATTAAGCATAATTATAATTATAAATTAAGAAAGTCTTATCGTCGCTATGTAAGCAAAACTTCATTTATAAATAAGATTGGCATCTTCAAAAGTGAATTGCTCTACTTTTTGATGTAACAATGAATAAATTTGCCAAAAATTTCAAATTTGTATTAAATATATGATTTTTATTGTCATTAAAATCAATTGAGTTAATTTAATTGAGCTAAGTTTTAATGTTTAAGCAAAGAAAGTACGGGTTGAGAAACATTGGAGTTCTGGACTTGCAGGAAATACGTAAATTAGCAAAAAGGCCTTGAAAGAAAAGAACAAAGATTCCCAGTTGCATCAAGTTACTTCGAGTGACACTCTGGATACCTACAAACAAAAGCTTTCTAAAATCGACCAATTAAACATATACAACCTTTTATCTCAGATAGTAATCATGATGATGATTAATTTAAGCCTTCAGCAAGGCACTAGTAAAAAATCGTGGTAAATGAAAATTGACATAAACTCAACATCATTGGTCTCTAATTGAGCAAAATCTGGAGTCAAATAAGAGTTTGGTATGATAAGGGATTGAAATACTTTCAATTCCGTTGACAAGAATAAAAGCAGGACAACAAACTCTCACAAAAGAAGTGATTTGTTGTGAAGAAAACCGCCACGGGATTTGCACTTTAATAGAAAGAAAATCAATATGATAGTGATTAAAGGCATCTTCGCTGAACACTATAAAATAAATAATTCAAGAAGATTTCACGGCGATGTGTTAGAGCTATGGTCTTCAAACTGTATTCCACGGAACCCTGGGGTTCCACGAGTCACAATAAAAAAAAATCGAGAAAAAATAAATATGTATGCAAAAGAAATAGTTACAAGTATCTAAAGCTCCCCCCTCCCCCCCCATTCAGTAAAACTGAAAATTTTATTTATATATAACTTTATTTTGCAACACTTTTTAAACTTTTATTACGATATAATAAAAGAATATTCAAACATTTTATCTATACTAATATATAAAAGAAAGAGTTTGTGTGTGTGTGTGTGTGTTTCACCTATTCCGACCAAATTAAGCAACCAAGGAGTATGAAACTTGGCATGTAGAAGCTATAGGTTGTTATGCTATTAACCTCAAAGAGTTTTTTTCGAAATTTTCTTTCGATTTTTTTAAAATTCAATTTTTATGCGATTTTTCAGCTAAATGGAGATATGACGTCATGAGCCATGTCAAGTCTTAACTTTGCGAAAATTAATATTTTGAGCAGTTTTGGAGGAGATTTTAGCACATTTTACTGTAAATATATTTATTTTAGTTGTATTTATTCATTTTTTTAACTCTTTGGGAAGGAATTAGAATTGTTTTTCAAAAAAATAGTCCTAAAAAAATGTTTTTGTAATTTTTTTTCTTCCGATTAGCAACATTAATTTGATAACAGTAGATATTTTCGTATTTGATTTCCAACGTATTATATCTTTTTCATTTCTTTAAAAAAAAGGATGTGTTTTTTATACAACTTTCTCAGACTAAATAATCATTCTATACTGATGGAATGGGTTAATATGTACCATTAAAGTGTACTAATTACTAATATTCAGGCGATGTCATTTGGTCCTAAGTTTAACTTTGGCGCCGAAAACCTGTGCCATGATATGAATCTCAGATGGATTGTAATCAAGTTAAGTTTATCCACCGTATTGAATTTGTGTAACTGTGTATAATTTTTGTTCAAATTATTTCTTATTTCCTTTTGTGGTTTGTAATAATGCATGTTGAATGCGTAATGGAACAACTACCCATCTTGCAAGGCCTAAAGCTACTATTTTTATTGTTGTAACCACTTTTAAAAATATTTACTTTCCATAAAATGTTCTATTTCATTTTATGCTCCTGATTTATCTTAGCTGTACTTTGTTATCAAAAAAGCTTGATTACACTCTTCAAACCTTTTTGCTGTATCTGAAAAATTTTTTGGGTGAAATTGTCGAATCGGCCCCTGGTCCGCCAAATTTTGAAAAATCGCTAATTTGGCGCGTTTTTGCGTGTTGTGTTTTGGAGTAGCAACCCTGCCACAACACGCAACGCCGGAGCGCGAAATTTAAGATGGCGGAAGAGAAATCATTAAAAAATAGCATTTTAAAGTTTTGAAACAGAAAATTATTGCAAAAATTATGTGATTTAAAAATGGAAATAATTTAACTTACCTTTAAAAAATGCTGTTTTTTGCCGACATTTAGGATGATGATGATGATGTGCCCGGCTGAACATCGTCATCGTCCGGCATAATTTGCTGTTCCTGCTCCGGCGTTCTGTCCTGTAGCAAAGGGGGGGGGGACACTAGCGACGTCCGCTAAAAACCGTTGGAATACTTCGTTCGCAACGGAGTGGAAATTTAACCATCATTAACTTTCTTGCCCGTTCTTTCTCTCAATTCCGTACGCTCTCCACATTTCGGATATGCATACGATGATCCAATATCAAACCTTCTTTCATGCACCATTCTAAAATTGCTTTCTTACCAAAAACAGGTAAGAGAGCAAAAAAACCTTTCCGAGTACTCATACTTTTCCATACATTTATTCACATTCACTCTAATAGCATCGCTGGACATCGTAATAACCTGTAAAAATTAATGCGGGAAAAAATAATTAAAATTACCTGAACAAACGATTCCACACCGAAAGAACGAAGGCCAAACATCAGCTGTTGTAACGAAACGTCCGGAGCAAGTGAGAAAGCGCCGGTTGGAAAATAAAAAAGGCCGCGAAAAGAAAAATGTACTGCGCATGGTCAATAACTAATAACGGTAATTTTTAAACTAATAAGAATTTTCTGCCCATGGGCGAAATGATCCGTTTAAAGTTAGTTACTTTTCCCAGAAAAATGTTCAAGAAAAGAAATTTATTGCGCATGCGCGAAATTGCGGTGAAAACTGTTAAAATTAAAGAAATGTACTCCGCATGCGCGAAATTCTGTCGATCCAACTTCTCCTCAAAAGATACAAAAATCAGGAGGGTTACCAGATTTGGCGCAGTTATCTATTTGGCGAGAAAACCCTTGGCGGGATAAGTGGCCAATTCGACAATTCAACCAATTTTTGTAGCCCAAGCACAACCATAGACTGATAATACCACCAACATTCAGGTTAGTAAGAATAAGGAGAAGCAAATGTGCAAACCCAAGATCCTTGCAACTGTTTTGTACCATAATATGAACAAATGTTTTTGCATTATTGACTCTAAGAATAACATAAAATTAATAAACAACATGGGGAAGCAAAAAATTTTTCAGATACAGCAAAAAGATTTAAAGATGTAATCAGGCTTATAGTACAGCTAAGATTAATCAGGAGCATAAAATGAAATAGAACATTTTATGGGAAGTAAATATCTTTAAAAGTGGCCACAACAGTAAAATTGTAGCTTTAATAACCTTAGGCATTGCAAGATGGGTACTTTTTCCATTGCACAGTCAGCGTGCAGTATTACAAATCACAAAAGATAAGAAAAAATTATAAACAAAAATTATACACAGATACATGAATTTAATACGGTGGATAAACTTAACTTGATTACAATCCATCTGAGATTCATATCTTGACACAGGTTTTCGGCGCCAAAGTTAAACTTAGAACCAAATGACATCGCCTGAATATTAGTAATTAGTACACTTTAATGGTACATATTACCCCATTCCATCAGTATAGAATAATTATTTAGTCTGAAAAAGCTCCTGATTTATCTTAGCTGTACTATGATTATCAAAAAAGCTTGATTACACTCTTCAAACCTTTTTGCTGTATCTGAAAATTTTTTGCTTCCCCATGTTGTTTATTAATTTTATGTTATTCTTAGAGTCAATAATGCAAAAACATTTGTTCATATTATGGTACAAAACAGTTGCAAGGACCTTGGGTTTGCACATTTGCTTCTCCTTTTTCTTGCTAACCTGAATGTTGGTGATATTATCAGTCTATGGTTGTGCTTGGGCTACAATTCATTTCATGTTCATATCAGGACAACAGAAGGTAGTCGGCCCCAAAGTAAGAAAAGATGTTAACTAAATCATCGCCTGTGTGTGTGTGTGTGTGTGTGTGTGTGTGTATGTGTGTGTGTGAATATTAGTACACTTTAACGGTACGTCTTGCCTACTTCCCATCAAAATCAGACCTGTGCTTATGTATTTAAGGTTGCTTTTTGGTTTGAATTAATGTCATTTCTACTATGCTAGGTTACTTTATATATATTTACGTTTATTTTATTAATGTTTAAATTTTTTATATTTTAAGATTTTCTGGCAAAATTAAGGCTTAATTTTCTAAGCAATCTAAGTAAAAAGCAATAACCTTTTTTGGTACTTGCGCATTATTGCAAAAATTGCCAACTTAATTAATAACTCACCAAATTGGCAACCATATGCTTCATTTCATGTATTGTCGCCAATAGGTTGCGATAATATCTAAGTACCATAGAAAATGACACTCCATTCAAACTAATTGGGATTATTAGATTGCCAATATCGTGATTTAAATTAGAATTTATGATACTTACATATAAGTGTCATCACAGCCAAATTGGCGCCAAGCTAATCGCTCCTTGATATCAAAACAACAAAGATTCTGTATTTGCGTTTTTATGTGAAAAAAAAATCAGTCAGGTTTTGTTGGGATATAGTGTGATTTGCTTAGTGCCAGTTTGGCTGTGGCGATGCTAATACGTATTTTTATTACGATTAATACGATGCTAACACGAAGGCTAATACGAATTTTTATTAACGTATGAGATTCTCTGACATTTTCTTTTTGTTCTGAGCTGTTTATTGTAGTTTCGTCAAAATTAGACCTTTACTTTTATATATTTAAGTTTTCTACTATATGTAAGGTTGTAAACTAATGTCATAATCTATACTAAATATATAAAAGAAAGAGTTTGTGTGTTTACGCTATTCCGACCAAATTAAGCAACCCAGAAGGGTGAAACTTGGCACGTAGAAGCTGCAGATCCTTATGCTGTTAACCGTGAAGAGTTTTTTTTTTTAAATTCCCTTTAGATTTTTTAAATTTCAATTTTTAAATGATTTTTCAGCTAAATGTAGATATGACGTCATCAAACATGTCAAGTATTAACTTTGCAAAAATGAATGTTTCGAGCAGTTTTTTGGGGGATTGTAGCACATTTTACAGTAAATATATTTATTTATGTTTGTATTTATTCGTTTTCTTACTCTTTGTGATGGAATTTTATTTGTTTTTCGAAAAAATCGTCATAAAAAAATGTTCTTTCTAAATTTTGTTTTACCGTTTGGCAACAATTGACTTTCGATGTGTTATAACGTATTTATCCTTTTCCGAAAATTCAAAATAGATAAAGGATGTTATTTTTGTGCAGCTTTTTCAAACTAACTGGTCATGCTATTTACGGTTGAAAATGGACATGGTGTACCGTTAAAGTGTTCTGTTATTCAGGTAATGATTTAGTTCTAAGGTTAGTTGGATTGTGTCGAATTGAACCCTTATCCCGCCGTGAGTGGGTGATACTAAAGCCTAGCCACCGCATTAAATTTATGTATCTGTGTAATTTTTGTTGATGATTATTTCTTTTTTACTTTTGTGGTTTGTAATAATGTATGTTGATTGAATAATGGAACAACTACCCAGCTTGCAAGGCCATTTCTATTGTTCTGGCCACTTTCAAAGATATTTACTTTCCGTAAAATGTTTTATTTCATTTTATGCTCCTGATTCATGCCAGCTGAACTATGATTATCAATAAAGCCTGATTACACTCTCTAAACCTTTTTGCTGTATCTGAAAAAAGTTTGCTTTCCCCATGTTGTTCATTATTTTTGTTATTTTTAAAGAATCAACAATGCAGAAAACATTTGTATGTATTTTGGTACTAAACAGTTGTAAGGGCCTTGGGTTTGTGTGGTTGCTTTTCCCTATTCTCGCTAACTTGAATGTTGGTGGTATTATCAATCTACTGATGCATTTGCGTTACTATTCATCTGATTTTGATATCACGGCAACAGAAGGTAGTTGGACTCAAAGTAAGTAAAACTTGGAACTAAAACATCGCCTGAATATTAGTACACTTTAACGGTATGTCTTGCCTACTTCCATCCTAATAGCTTATATCAGTACATTTCAGCAGTACTTCTTGCCTACTTCCAACTGCATAGTATGACCATTTGGTTAAAAAAATAAGTATGATCACAACCTATTGGCAGCATTATATGAAACAAAGCATATGGCACACATAGGAAGACGACACATAGGAAATCGTGGTTGCCAACTTAGTGAGTTATTAATAGAGTTGTCAATTGTTGCAATTATACATAAGTACCAAAAAATCTTCCTATGACATTTCAATTCTTACGTATTGTCACAACCTATTATTATTACAACATTACATGAAATGAAGCACATGGTTGTCAATTGAGTCCATGTAACACATTTGAAATCAGCGTTGCCAACTTTACGAGTTATTTTGAATGTTGGCATTGGTGCGATAAAAGGTTAGCACCAACATTTCCTTCCACTGAAAAAGAAAAAGGGTACTGCTTTTCCTGATACTTATGTATTAGAGTCAAAGCGGCACTTTTTTCACCAAAATTTCACTTTTTCTTCATATAAAACATATAAGAATCTGTTATTTTGAAATTGTGGTGCAAATTTTGTTGCGGTTACTCCAATATGTACCCTTTTCCTTCTATTGGCAAATTCCATGTTTTTCAATTATAACAAAAAAGTAGAAAAATGTAACTAAAGAAAAGACATTCATTTCTAACTAATAGGGATTAACTGATTGTTAATGTTGTGATTTAAATTAGAATTTCTATTTACATATAAGATTTTTTAACATGCTTCTTTTGTTCTGAGCTGCTTATGGTAGTTTCTTCAAATTCAAACGTTAATTTATCTATTAAAAGTAGCTTTTTAGTTTGGATTAATATTGTAATTACTATATGTAAGGGTACTTTGATATGTATTTCTTTTATCAATTTTAAATATTTAAGATTTTATGAAATGTGTGTGTTTTTTTGTTCAAAACTGAGTTTTTAAGCGGAACAATAATTTGTGATGCTATTTATAAACAGAATCTTAGATCATGAATACCTATTCATGATACAAATATCAAAGGGGTATTTTTTTTACAATCAATGAAAGTACACCTTCACTTCTCGCCTGCTTTTATTCTCACGTCATGTCCATTTGTTTGTAAAAAAACATTTGTTCGAAAAACTATCAACGGACACGGAAACTATAGATGTGATTAAATGCTCATCAAAGTAATTTTCCTTTTGCCAATCTGTTCTTCACTGATTGCATACATACACATGCATTGCATACATTTTTTACATATAAATGTTTCATGTTTTACATATCCATGCCATTTTCTGTCGTTGAAAATAAAGATTATTGCTATTCTTCCTTTACCGGCGTATTCAATGTTTTCTTCATTGTAGAAAAATATTGCTTAAAATATAACAGAAAGAAAATGACACCAAATTCAAATTAATTGCTGTTAACATGTTGGTAATATTGTGAAGATAATGCTTCCTATTTATGAGAAATCTGAATGTACAATGTTTTTTTTTAGTGTCACTGTTTTTTGCCTTATGGTCCCTATGACCGATAAGAACTTATCTTTGTTTTAAATGAAAAAAATCAGGAATTTTTTTTTAACAAAAAGGGGGCTATTCGCTGAAACTATGAGGAGATGCACCCCTTGAACAGATTTTTCATCATGACTTAACTTTGCTTCTGACAATCTTGCAAACCAGAAAACTGTATCATTTGTAATGGTTTATTTTTTAGCAACATGGTTTATTATTTGTTTCATTTAGTACTGTTGTTGGTTCTGGGCTTTTTCAATGGGACCTGTTTTATCTGTTTTAGGTAGATTTTTTGGTTTTAGTTCATACTTATTAAATTTTTTTTAGTACTGAATTACATTTAATACTCTATATTAAATGTATTACAGAGATGTTAGGTAGCATTGCACCCATACCTCATATCATACTAATTTAATTTTTTTTCTGTTGAAAGTTTCCTAAAATGTTTCTTATTTATGATAGCATTTAGTAAGAATCACTTTATCATCATTAATTTCTTCTTTCGGTTTATCTATTGCAAGTTATTTCACCCATAGTTCCCATAGCAGAAACTTACTACTGCTATCACATTTCTAATAATTTTTATTTATATTTGCATTCATTCATATCTATTTACTCTTTAGCATGCTAATTTTCTCTCTTACATTGAAATATTTGTTTTTGTTAAATTATTTATTTTTAGGCTAAATTGCAATTTGTTTAAAATTATTTATAATGTGAACATTCATTTGAAAAAAATATTTTTAATTTTTGGTTATACTACTTAATACAGGCTTTTACCCTCCCTAAAAAATATTTTGATTGCTATAATAGATGAATTTTTGGTTTTTAAAAACTTAATCCGTGCGAAGAACGGGCATTTCAGCTAGTCTTTATATATAATTCCTGCTAGATTATGAATATTGTATTGTTTAATATCTCGGGTTCCTCAAGATAATTTCATACTCGTTAGTTAACACAATGTCCTGCAAAACTAAATAGTTTTCTAATGGAAAATTCACATTTTTACATTTATGGGAAAAAATACCTATAATGAAGGAGGGGAAACAACCTTTCAACATATCAGTAGATTTGATGTTAAAATCTAAATTTAAGCAAGAACTGCTTCTAAATTTTAGGTTGCAAATTCTCTCTCTCTCATGTAAAGTACTCGGGATTTCTCACGCAGCTATAAACATTTTAATGCTATTCAGAACATTGTGTTTAAGTGAAATGTATTTCTTAACGAGTGGTTACAAGAGCAATGTATAAAAATAAATTAAACTCAGAATATGTAATGCGATTACACTTAATCTCAATTGACCTAGACTTCGACAGTTTGTGTGAAAAAAGCAAGCACACATATCCCAGTTACTAAATATAATACATGAATAAGTGATACTTGGATCAGAAATTAATATTATTAATGAGTAAACTTTAAAAATTAGATTAGAATTTTTTAACAATAAATGCAATACTTTTTTTAATTAGCTTTACATTAAGTGCCGAAAACATGTTGATCTACGTACTTTAAATATTATTTTGAGATATATTCTTCGAAGTATGTGTATGGAATGGGATTCTACGAAAACACTCTCTAGTTCTAGGGGTTCCACAAAAGCACCTTTAAGTTCTAGGGGTTCCGTGAATTGAAAAAGTTTGAAGACCACTGTGTTAGAGGGTAGAATATCTCTCTCGTTTAAATCCTAAATATTCTCAACAGGATAAGGATCTAGAATGAGACTACATGACCAGTAAAACAATGTCATATCTGGAGAATGCTCATCGAGCTATTCGGTTGCAATTTGAGATTGTGTGTTGTCTTGTTTATTGAGGACGTTTCTAGTGTGATATTGATAAAGCAGAAACAGGTTGTCATGGTCATTAAGGATATCGTGATAATATTGTGCTGTAAAAGAAGATGTCACGCATTTTCCAAGCATTCTATTTCAATCCACATAATTAGTTCAATGATTAGGATATACTAGCACCACCAACTAGAAGATTCTCTTGAAAAAGATTGAAATAAATATATGTTTTACCAAGAAAGATCCTTTACTTAGTGGGGTTTGCATCGTACTAACAACCAGCCATCGACATGTCCCAAAGTGGGAACAAGTATTCATCAGTTTTATCAATATTTTTAACACTCGTCGAGTGTCTAATGGTACTCCTGTACGCATTCAATATTTACTTCTTGTGTTGTGTTGTTAGCAGATGTAACCTCGTGGGATATTAACAGAACTCTATAACAAAGTGATGATTCTGGGTTGCTGACAAATATTTTCCATCCCGTTACTCTATAAACCAATGATTCTCAACCACTGTCCCGCGGCACTTTTGTGTGCAGCCAATTTTTTAAAAAAATTATTAATTATATTCTGAGGGAAAAAAAATGAAATCCCGAACCGAATCATTCGGTCATTTTATCGAAATAAACTAAATGTATTCTTGGGGTATATTTAACTTATTACTTTGTGAATAAATGGAAGTGCATTACAGATAAGTAAAATTCTTGTAAGCTTATTTTATTATTAGTGTGCTCCTAATTTGGAAACTGTTAAAAATGTACCGCATCAAAAAAAGGTTGAAAACCACTGCTTTAAACTATCAAATGTTCTCTTGCATTTTGATGCACCTATATGCTTTAGAAAGCAGCTTAGCCAACTATTTTTCAAAATTTCACGCTCTATTATCTACGGCAGTTGGCTTTTGTGAGGATGTTATAATTGACATCGATGTACTCACAGTATATCTATAACTCAATGACTCGAAATAATGATAGTACCTGCACCACTTTCGAGATAGAAGAGCCAATTCGTCAGTTTCTGACTATTAATCGCAATCAAATGCACTTGTGAATGTTTCATCTTATCTTATTGTGTCTAATATTACTGATTAATTCCATTATTGCTTTAATTGTCGGACACTTTCTTGGTTAAATTTCTTTCTATTTTCATAGATGCTTACAACGCAACAATTGCTGATAGTTATCCATTTCTAATTTAATTGCTCTTCAGGACAAATAAATAAACATATGTATATACGTATGGTTTCTCTTTTTAGCATTTGAGTTTTAGATATGAGAGGTATTCATCACTGAGAAATCTTATTGATTGCATGGATGGATATTCAATTTAAAATCTTTATAATCTAATGTTCCATTTCATTTTCTCTGTAGTAAAATACTGTCTGGTTGAATTATTTTAATGCTGATGTTAAAGCTAAAACTTTCTGAATGAAATATACCTGTTGTATTTATTTTAGATTTTTTGTTTTAATTGTTGAGTTATAGTTTATACAAACATTCGTTTGAGTGTTCTTTTCGCCTTCTTTGGAAAGATATTTTTAATCATAGATTATTGTGACAAATTCTTTCATTAAATAGACGAAGAATCTTATATTATACTCAATAGTTTATTATGAATTATAACAAATTTTTGAAGTATTATTTAAGACACATGCGCTATTCTTCATTTTTAAAACTTTTCACAAATCAGCAAGACTGTTCAAACGAATGTTTAAATTTACATAATAAAGAAGTTATAATACTGAAAAAGTTTAGATTAAAGCAATAAGGCACGTCATAAAAGGTACTTATAAGCTATCATATGACTTTGAATGAATTAACAAAAAACCACACTTTTTTTCACATTGATAGAAATTGATACCTTTAAGTTTTAAAGATGTGCATAGCTTCATTTCATTCCTTTTTCAATAGATGATGCAAAAAATTTGAAGATTTGTAAAGAAAGCATTTTACGTCCAAAAAAAGAAGCAAGAATTTCATTTTTTCTGCATTTTTAGCTGATTTGGAAGTATTATTCTAAAATATTTTTTCTAGCCAGCTTTTTGCGCATATAATTTATTTTTCGTCTACCGATAATATTACTTAGAAAATGGCAAACAATAATCTGATATAATAAAGAGATTTTTTTTTTTGTTTCCAACACACAATCCAGGCAGTAGATTTTCACTTTCAATATCATTTTTTACATTTATCTTATACTTATTGTCTGATTTTCTACTTTCAGTTTCCAGAATTGGTGCATATTTTTCTATTACGAGAAAAATAATTATCTTTTTTTGTATCACACCTTTTTATCTACTCCGATATCCTAAGCATAACATTATTTTACTATGGAAAGTGATACTGGAGTTGAATGTTGATGAGAAATCATTTTGATATAATATCCAGAAGATCAAGTGAACAAAACGAAATAAGTGAAGTATTTTTCTTCGCACTATTTTTATGTATCAACATCAATAAGATTAATTCGGAAAATAAAATTTCTGACATGATCTGGATTTGTACAATTACAGTCTTATTCTTTGCAGAGATTTCTTGGACATTTCTTAGTTCTAGCCAAAACTGATAAATTGTAACAATTTAAAAGTTAAAGTAGTTTATCACCGTTGGATAATATATTTGTAAGGAAACCTGAGTACATTTTGAATTTCTTGAAATAGTTTTTTTATCATTAAAATTTTTTTTTGATAGGAATACGCATCCTCTGTAATGTTTTTTTAATATTATTGTACAAGAATATTCCGTATTGCCGCACATAGAAAAAAAATTCTATTTTTAACTTAATTCTTTTCTTCTAGAACAGTTGCTTAAAAAAAACTCGATAAGTTTTACTTATTTATTGATCTTATCTTTAATATTTAACACAAAACATTCTCTTTTTCTCTTCTTCGAGATAAGTTTGACAGATAAAAACAGGAAGAATAATGACAGGAGCTTGACCTTTTGATAATACACTCTTCCTCTGTTTGTATGCTTAACAATTAATATTTGACAAGTGTATGAAAAGTTAATTCTGAGTTCATTTGGCAATATTTAATCATATTTAATGAAACCATTTTTATAAGGGAAGGGAGAGTTAGAGATATTGCCTTAATGCATATGTATTTCTTACATTAAAATACTGACCTTGAAATTAATAAATATGATCACATGGTAATATAAATGAAATTAAAATTCCCATTTCAAACTTTTCTAC
>BMAO01024220.1:0-29505 GCA_019973975.1 Trichonephila clavata
TACATTACCATAGTCTAAATATGAATTCAAAAGTATAAATTTTAGAAAGAATTGAATTCGAGTGACGAATGCTTTAAACCCGATTTATTATTTGTTATTTTTTTTACGTAAAATAAAAAAAAAATGTCTTCAGAAAGAGCGTTCTCTTATAGTCTAAAATTATTCTATTTATATATATATAATTGTTGCATTAACCTTTCAATTAATGATCTAGACTTTTAGATTATAAAGATTTAATTTAAGAAATTTTATATATATATATAAACAGCGACGTTTATGTAACGTTAGATTCTCGGGCGTATTTTAATGATCAGTCACGATTAAAAATTTCATCGATTTGTTTCATGTCTTATTAATTTATTTTTCAATGGAATTTCGGAATCATTTTTTTTCTCTGTAGTTTGCTTTTCCGAGCAATGCACATTTCAACTTATCCTCAAGATTGTTTTTTTAATCATTTCACACATTCTTATAAAACTAATTCGGATTCTACCTGTATATTTCATTGCATAGATTTTAAAGAGAGAAAAATTTTGATTTGTGTGTGTGTTATTTTGGAAACTGAGGTTGAATTATCGTTTGGTCTCTACGTAATGTGTCTAAATAGGAAAAGTAAATGAATGTGCTGCACATAACTTGGATGTGTTTATCTGAAAAATAATACATTTTTCATCTCGTTAATTTTTATTGAGTTTCATTCAAGTTTGGGGAGGGGGGAGAACTTATGAAGAAACGGAAATTAAAAATATGTTTCTCGTGAAATTATGAAAGTATCATTATTTTTCTTTTCCTTCGCGATGTTGAATGGTCACAAAAACGTTGCATTCCTTTCGATTTCGGAAATCCATAGTATTTTATAAATACCGGCAAGAGCATAGCACATCTAATACATTCCTCATGCGCTGGTATCACTATTTAGTGTGGCACCATATCGGTGGATATAATACTCTCAATGTAATTTTGACACCCAGTTTTTTCCCCAGAGGAAGGAACCTGAGATCTAACGATGCGAAAAACTGTACTAGGAATTTAATTTTGCCGAGAGCCTCCAAACCAAAGAGGTACTATAGGGATCTTAAACATGCCTCATAATCATACATGGAAGCTGTCGATTTCATGCATCATGAATATCCACCGACTTGGATATTCATGATGCATGAATATCCAATATATTCATGCATGATGCATGAATTGCAGGGCCAGGTTTGGACCCGCAAACTTAGGCTTTCAAGACTTGAGCCAAACCAACTACACCACCCAGCCGGCTTGTAAGAAATTATCAACTCATACGTTTTCATTCTCTTTTCTTTTTCTCGTAGATCAAGCGATATAAGTTTTGACGCACTGTATGATTTAACGCATCATTTTTAGGTATATTTTTGTGTGTGCAACGAATGATTACGAAGATAAATGATAAAAATTGAGCATTTGAAATTTTATTAATTTCGCAAAAACATCAGGAAAAATAACATTTAATTTCAAGTATGAAATCGACTGCGTTTTTTATCGTAGTTTGAAATGTTCGCAATCGGACAAATTTCCGCTATGCCCAGTTTCATTTGAACGGTTAAAACCGAATATTTCAATCTGTTTACTTCGATTCGACTGTTATCGATATTTTTCCTTGTGATCTCATTCAGAGAAAAAAATATTGCAAGATTAGTTGACCTGTCCCAAAGAGAAAAATAAATTACCGCATACTTTTCTCAAAAGACGATATTACTGTAATTTTACTTTTTAACAGCCTTCAATGCCAATCCTAGAATAAAACTGCATTTTAGACAAAGAAAAGTATAAAACTTATTTGTTTCCTATTAAAAATTTGTATGAAAATTTCTTTGAAGTACGGAAGAGTTTCCTAATTAAAAAAAATTATGTGAAAGTGATGAAAAAAATACTTGTATTTTAATGAATAGGAACATAATATTTCTATCAAAAGCAGTGTGTAAATTTCCGATGTTGCACGATGAAACATCTCTCTGCATTTAAATAAGTGCATTGAAAAGAATACATTTCAAAGGAAGCCAATACACTGTAAGTCCAATACTGTATTGAATCCAACGATCTATTGATGTGCTACGCAACGATAAGTATCATTTTGAAACGGCTGTGAAGAGAAATTGCTAAATTTTTATAAATTTATGGGATGGCATTTTTAAATTCACGACTACAAAAAATTGTAAAGATTTCTTAAGATAATGATGTAACAAAAGTCAAGAGACACATTTATTAAAAATATCTTATTTTCCTCGAATAATGATCCAAATTTCTAAACAATGGTTTCTAATTATGATCGAATTTATATCGTCATTTATCCATTAAAATAAAAATAAAAAACCTTGAAAATAATACTGTTATGCTTTAGACGTATGGAATTTTTTTATGCCACGATGCATGACTTCTTTACTCCCAGTGATTGAAAATTTCTATTTATCCAAATGTAATGTTGTTGTTGTTGCTAATGCCACCTGTCTGACGTAGTCAGTTCAAGGCCCATGAAATTCATCTCTTCGGGCTATATTGTACGCCTGTCCTTAGCCGTAGCTTTGCAGGTGACTGTACGATTTAGCTCAGTTGCACCCCAATTTTGAGGGAGAAGACCCTGGGAGTGGTTTCCCACACCTCTCTTCCCTTCCACCAAAATCACTAGAGGACTTGCGGCTCGATGTCTATTTAGAGTACCCCCATGAAATATAATGTTTAATATTTAAATGAAGTACTTATCTAGGTAATAAAGATTCCGTGTAAGTGTTGAATTTGAAAAAGAAGTTAAGTCTTAAGTGATTTCGAATTTTTGGATTATTTCATAATGCAACAGTCAATCACAAAGTTAAATGGCAAATTTATATTTATTTTCTTAATCAGTTTAGAGCGAATCAAGCATGGCAAAAAAAAAAAAATCAAACGAATTTTAAAGAATGTTTGGTAGCTTACGTATGGACCAAGTTCCTTCCTGGAATAAAATAGAACTAACAAAAGTAAAAATTTTAAAGCTGCTGTTATTTATATGGATTCAAAAAAGTTCCTTACAATTGAAAAAAATCTAAATATGTCTCTTTCCTCGATTTATTTTTGCTTCATTTACTAATTCGTTCCATTTTCTTACGTTTCATTTGCAATGAGAAATCCCGAACAACACAAAAACTGTTGAGGACGTTACTTGTAATCCTGAGCCGCAGTCAAGTGACGAGAGTGACACCTGAGGGATCACATAACATACACGACATACGAACGGCCTGAAAGTTTAACGTGAGCACCCCCACTTTCGTAGAATAGGGAAAGAAGAAAAAAAAAAGAAATTTTAGTTTTGATTCCTTTTTAGAAGATCGGTTCATTCATTGTACGAGCAGGAAGTCATTCAATTTTCCAAAGACTGTAATAGTTGTAAAAGTCTTGCACGAGTATGAAAAGCTAAAGGCATTCTTTCGTATCACATGTTTCCAGCTGTTTATAATTTTCTATAGTGGTTAAAAAATTGAAAGAACAGAAAATTTTTGAAGCGGAGTGTTCTCCTCCCCCTCTTTTTTTAAATAACGTTGAGTTATATTTATGTTTTTTTCTAGTTTGGTACCTCGTTTCTAAAAATTAAAGAAACCAAATTTACTCCTTAGTATAAATAAAGTGCATTTTCCCCATATAATATCGGAACACTAGATTATTTGATAAAATCCAAATTTAAATAATATTGGGGTAGTAGTGCAGTGTAACCCCTTAAAGTTAAAAACCCTCAAAGAGTAAGAGATTCTGGTTAATCTGTTGAGTAAAAGCCCTATGTAGCGCAAGGAAAAGAACAAAGTTGGAAGCGCTCCTTTGAATAGTTCGGAAAAAAGAAGTCTTGTAGAGTTTAAACTTTATGTGTGCATGCTAATTCAAAGTTGAATCACTGAAAATCATAGGATAACACGGGTATTGCGAAAATTATTAGACGTCAGAACAGTGCTGGAAGGAACCTGGCATTGCTTCAGCTGTTATCTCCCCGAAAATTTCTGAGTTACGTTCAGAAAGGAAATGCGTGAGGTATTAAAATGTTTAAAAAAAATAATAAATCAATGAAAATGAGTGGCAATGAAAAAAATACTTTGATTTACTATTTCAATCTGTATATTGCCCTTCCATATAAGGAGAAGTAAAGTTAATATCCATTGGTCTATTTATTGTTAACATTGAAAGGCGTTGACGATCGGCTCTTCAAAGAGCAGCGGTTGAAGAGTATATGGATTGCACGTGGCTGACATGAAATTCCATCTGTGAGAAAAACACGCTGAAGAATCCCGGGTGTTGAGTGTCTTTGGATGACTCTTTGAAGAAGTCAATAAATTTGATGGAGGCGGACAGGGTTTGTCTTTTTTCATGATAACCAGAAATGTATTTATTTAGTACTCACTATTGTACCGCACAATGATTCTTCAATTAAACGATTCAAATAATAATCAAACAAAAACACTATTTCTACAATGCACAGTATATACACATTGAACTTCTTACTAAATCCATTCAATTTCGCTTATAAGATATACACAGCACTATACGTCAGCTGTATAGCTACAGACATACTGCTATAAGCATGTCGGTGACGCGAACGCACGAGATTTCACCCATCCAAAAAGTTTCTAAGGCGAACAGCACACTGCGCATGTGCCAGTCAGAGCATGTCGGTGACGCGATCGCATTAGATTTTCCCCTACCAAAAAGTGCCCAACGCCGCTAAAGAAGTTTTCACTTCAATAAATGACTTCAAAACATAAGAGCTTTGTAAACATACGTTTTAGATTTCTTCGTTTAAAAGGAGGAGCGGGTTATACGCCGGATTTTGTGGTTTTTCTTTAGCTCTTGATTTCAGTACAGATATTTCAAGACACGGCATCACAATGCTCGGCTTTTGTTAAATATACTGAACAAAACTCAATTTACGAGTTTTTTCGAAATTTCTTCCAATGAAGAGCCAATTTAGAGGCTTGTATTACGTTGAAATTATCTCTACTTTTTAAAGCAGAACAATACAAATTTAAAAAAGCTTATAGTATGTGTACTATATATCACAGTTAATTCTATTGTCATCTTTTTGAGACGAATTCCTTTTGGGTACCTATCGCCAGATGCACACTTTCATTAGAGCTTTAACTTAGCCTACTGTACAGCTATCAAGTGTTAGAACCTGATGCTAAATGTTGATATACAGGCATGAAAATTTTTTCAATAACTTGCTGCAACACAAACCAGTTTTTATGGAACTATGGGATCCTGAGGCTTATAATTGTTTATTGCTCTTTTGTACATACCAGGAGTATTATGTTCCATCCATATATGGGTTTTTTGTCAGTTGACGAACTATGCATTGGGGAGGGGGCATGAATTGCAATTTTCATTTTTAGAGGTGGGGGCCTGCTCCTTGTTTTCTATGGCATTTCTGTAAAATTTTGTAGTTTTGTGATATTTTTATCAGTCTAGCTCTTCCCTGGTTATGTTTACCAAGTCCCCTTCATTCTACTATGGTTTAATAACTACTTTTTTTCAATTTTGACATTTGATTAATGTTATTTTCAGCTAAAAATTGTAAGGTTGTTAGTCATCAGCACTTAATACGGAATTAAATCTTATTTGGCATTCATTAATTTATTGTCCACATCCTCTCCTCAGTGAACGTCAACAAAGGGCTTGGACACAGATGAAAGGAAATCGAGTCTACCCATAACTCAGTAAAAGAAATACATAAATCCGATTTTTTTAGATTCCGATTTTATCAAAAAGATAGAAAGGTTAATATAGTATTAACAAAAAAGCAAAAAATTAGTCTTAATATTTGCATCAATTTTCCATGTTTTAAAAGTCCTTAGTCTCATAGCATCCCCCCTCTCCTCATTGATCCTCAAGTTACGGCCCGCTTGAAAGGACTGTTACACGAATGTTGCCCGGCAGAAAAAAAGGTTGAGTACCCCTGGTCTATATAAACACATTCCGTAATGACGGAATTGATGCACTTCAATATTTCTTTTAAGTGCCCGGAAGCATAAACCTTTCACGACGAGATTTGAAAATGCAATGTATTGATATCCTTTTCAATTTAAATTTTTCTGCACGTTTTAAGGTATCCAAACACGTTGAAAATGACCAAATTCAGTCAAGACAGATATTTTTGTTTTTTATTTTATTGAATAGAGCTATCTTTTGACTTTACGAAATATACTTTATTTTGTTTCTACGCTACCTAGAGACCAAGTTACAATCAATTTTATAAAGTTAGAAAAACCGGAAGTGGGTTTTTGATCTACCAGAAGTGGGCATTTAAATGGCTCAAAATCTATCATGGCGAGTCTGATAACTCAAAATATTACGAATATATTTCTATAAATTTTTTTAATCCTGATATTTACGTTATTTTCTAGAGAATGTACTAAAATATGTCTTATATGAATACTTTTTGAGTTATTGCTTGTTATTTAAATAATGGTCTCATAAAAAATGTAATATTTCTTATAATGTTTACTCAATCAGCTCTAAAATTTTCAAATTTTAATAAAAAATTAAAATTTTAGTACATATTCTAGATAAATGCATCTAGTTTGTTTCCGTAAAACTTTTACTAATATATGTTTATTACTTTTTTCTCTAACTGCTTGAAGTTTTTCAAAAATATTGCTAAAATTTCACTTATAATTGTGATTTTTGCAAAATTCAGATTATTTATATTAAATTTTGATAGTTAAATAGTAATATTTATTGGTATTGAGTCCTAAAAGAGCATTTATAATGTTTTAGTACGCTATTTTGTTAAAAAGTACTCCGAACGTGTTCGGGTACCTTAAACACAAATTATTTACAAAACTGTTGGTTGTAGGAGGGGGAGTGTACATCTTTTACTTTTCGAAATTATTGTTGAAAGTATTGCAAAAAGGTGTGAAGTTTTTCCTCAACCACCTTTGCGCCTGAGAGGATGCAACCGCACTCCGGACTTTCACACAAACCAGTAAATACATAATCTGACTCACGAGAGACGAAGCATACGGGGACGAGATCCACTTCATATCGTCCCGGATTTGCTTCCGCTCCGCTTTTGCGCTTCCTGGATATCGATGAATTCACTCGCTACTTGGTTACGTAGGTGGGGAGAAGCCTCGCTCGGCACGAAGCAATCTGCACCGCGAGACAAACTTTGCGGTGAGTTGCCTGCCGCTCTGTGCCGCATCTACCTCACAGGAGGTGGAAGAGTTGCGCGCCTCGTGTCACTACGTTCCCGTGATGAGGACGGACGCGAATCGCTGTAGTAAACCGGGGGGGGGGGGCAATATTCCAAAAAGACAAATTTTTTCGAGCAACATTTCATTGTTTCTCCTTTATATTTGAAATTTGCCACGTGTTATAAAATTTATATTTACGAAGTTGTTCTTCTTCTCGTCTGGTTTATTGATTTAGTGCATTTCTAATAGGTCCAAAAGCCCAATAACAAGCGAGGCCAGGTCTGGAGCTTCAGGACTGTAAAGAATATTCTGGGGCATCAAGTTTAAAAAGAGATGCAAGAATGGCCTTGCAGTTAAAAAATAAAGTCTGGTGTTCATTGGGTTTGCGGGCAATTTCTGCAGATGCGGTAAGATTGGGAATTATCTGGAGATATTTTCATATCTTTGAAATGACCCTGCAGAGTCTTGCTACAGTAGACGACACATTTCTAGGGCAATTGAGCTCTGGCATAGTTGGTTTTATGAAACGCTGGTTATGCATAAAAATTCTGCGCTTGGAGTTTGCATCCTCTGAACTATGACTTCTTAATCCAATTTAAGACAACGTAGGGCGCTCAAAAATACTACAGCAAGCAACTACTCTTTTAAATAGTGATTGTGATATTTCTTGTATGGATTCACTACACAACTGCGCAGTCGTATGAAAAAAAATGGATTTTGGCACGCGGAGCGAACTAGCGAACATTTGGAACATCCTAGCATACAAATTTTAATTCATATCTTTATTTTCGTTTAATTTTGCTAAATAGGTCGTTCAAAAGTCAAGATTTAACTTACAAAACGACAAAAATTGACCAAAAAAATATACGAAAAATAAATAAATAAAAGAGAACAGTACCTAGCACCATTTTTTTAATAAGAAGTTTGATGTTTTTTGGAAATGTAAACACGGGTGTTTTTTTACTATCAAAAATTTTTAAAATATGAATCACCTTCCAATGGTTTTTTTACTTTACAAGACCCCATGCTAACTTGTTTAATTCCATACACATGTTACAGGTACTTTGTTTGAACTACTACTCAACACTAGTACAATATAATAACACGCGTATTTTTTTTTTAAATTAGCTACCCGTGTTATATATATGTTCACTTCTTAAAGTTCATTCATAATTGCGAATTGAGAAACACAAACTAAAAACAGTTTCAATTTTATTATTAATCTTTGTTGGTTTATTAATTGCAGAGGGGAAATTCTCTTTTTAAATTTAATCTATTAAAATAAGTAATTCCTCAGGTCTCCAAAATTGAACTTTAAGAAGTAAGTTATTTTGGTTTTTATATGAACTATTGTTTCATATGAGTCAATAATTCAATCAAATAAAGGAATTTATAACATGATTTCTCGTTTGAAAATGCTAAACTTTTCCTTGAGAAATATTCCAAGTATTCCGCGCTTTGAAATTTTCTTGTTGTGGAAATCTAAAACTGCACAGGAAAATGTACCTTGGAATTAAGAAATCAAAAGAAAATACGATGGGTTTGAAACAAAAATATTTATTAGTGATTATGAAAGAAATATACAATGCTGTTATAAGAAAAACAGCTAGATGCAAGTGTTATGTGTGTGCCGATATAATTTTTACTCTGGTTTTATACTCTATGCCACCCGGAGAGATTTTTAAAGAAAATTATTTCTGCAATGAGATCATACTAGCTATTGATAAAAGCAAGACAATTCCAATGTTCTGAAGAAAACGTGAATCCCAATAGTGTGTAGGTTTTATTTTAAATTTTAGTGAGGACGAGTGTGTGATTTATTCACTCTGAAATCAAACTCTCGACCTGCTTGGAAAATGGTGAAAAGAAGCCTATCACTGTGGCAATACCAGGACATTTACGTTTATGGAAAAGGACACCCCATCACAACCTTTTATAAGATTGGATTCCAAATTATTTTCTAGGAAGCGAAAGCTTTAAATATGCATGCAAAATTAGATATATCCTTTTGATTTAGAAGAGGGGGGTGAAATTTCCCCCCAATTCAAAGTAAGCTTTGTATTGTTTTTGCTAAATAAGATCATACCTACCATGAAACATTTAGAAATTAAGTATTCTGGAATAAATTTTCTGTCAGAGACTGCATAGGGTCGGGGGTGGGCAACCTGGTTTGGCTTTCGGATTACATTGTAGGAGCGGAGATTACCGGACGGTGCATGTAATGTACGTTCTATTGATACAATAATTAGTTGTTATTGAGTATTGTTTTCCATTTGTTTGAAAATTAATATGCGTTTATATTTCCCGAAACTTCTGTAAGTTTCCATTCCATATTCGTGATCCAATTTTTCTCATCTGATTATTTAAAAGATTTCAATTGTATTTAGTAGCAGTTTTTTTTAATTATGCATTAAATATTTTCACGAATTCTTCTTAAATTTACGCCATCGGGTTCATTTTAAAAATTTCCAGTTTCTTATCTCCTTCTTATTAATTACTAGCTGTTACATTTTTGTTTAGCTCAAACTGCGTGTATTTCCGAGAATCGTATTCTAATTTGTGTCAATAATTTTTTTTATTTAATTTGACTCCAAATATAAATTATCTTAACTAGACAACTTTTAATTTCCTAAAGAGCGTGAACTCAGAGGATACCTTTTAAAATGGTTTTTTTAAACGAATGTTTTACGTTTTATTTTTAAAATTGCTATATTTATATTATGAAAATATCTTATTTACACTGTTCAAAACGAAATACCCTAATTCAATTCGTACAACCCTATGTACAGTGGTGCCTCGCATAACGAACGCCTCGCACAGCGAACGCTGCACACAACGAACTTCCTTTTCGTTCATTTCACGATTCATACAACGAACTTCGCTTCACACAACGAACTTCGCTTCACACAACGAAGTCGCCCACTTCACACGATCACTGCCGATTTATTGCATCCTTCCGCGCAGGCAGTCGTTAGTCACTGAGCAGTACGCTTAACTTACGCACGTGTCGCAGCAATCGTTCATCATTACAACGAAGTCGCCCGATCTTCTACGATCACTGCCGATTAATTGCATCCTCCCGCGCAGGCAGTCGTTAGACTCGTTAGTCACTGCGTAGTACGCTTAACTTACGCACGTATCGCAGCAATCGTTCTTCATTACGAATTAAATCGCACACGTATCACGGCAGTCGTCCTTTTAAGATAAACTCAACATTTTTTTTATATGATGGGTTCTAAAAAAAGCAGGAAGGTGATTTCTCTTGAAATGAAACAGGAAATAATTAGAAGGAGTGAATGTGGCGTAAAACAGTGTGACCTCGTCAAAGAGTTTGGCCTCAACAAGACCACAATTTTCACCATTTTGACAAACAAGGATGCAATAAAATCAGCCAAAGTAGCCAAAGGAGTATCAAAACTATTTAATGAAAAACATAGATCTTCAATCCACGAGGAAATGGAGAGGCTATTAGCGATTTGGATTAAGGACAGGCAGGTGAAAGGTGACGTAACAACCCAAGATATTATCTGTCACAAGGCCAAGATAATTTATGAAGATCTAAAGAAAAACATCCCTGGAAGTAGCAGCAATCAAGATAATAAAGAAGATTTCAAAGCCAGCAGGGGGTGGTTTTTTAGATTTAAGAAAAGGTATGGAATCCACAGCGTTAATATGCATGGTGAGGCTGGCAGTGCTGATAAAAAAGAAGCAGAAAAGTTCTCTATTAATTTTCAAAAATTTATTATGGATGAAGGATACTGCCCACAACAAGTGTTCAATGCCGATGAAACGGGTCTTTTCTGGAAAAGAATGCCGAGCAGAACCTTCATTACAAAAGAAGAGAAGAAATTGCCAGGACACAAAGCCATGAAGGACAGACTTACCCTTATGATTTCGTCTAATGCCAGCGGAGACCTCAAGATCAAACCTCTATTGGTTTATCACTCTGAAAATCCAAGAATTTTTAAGAAAAATAACGTTATTAAGTCCAAATTGCCCGTCCATTGGAAGTCCAATCAAAAAGCCTGGGTGACCCAAGTTATCTTCAACGAATGGATTCTGGAAACCTTTGCTCCTGCCGTGAAGAAATTCTTGTTGGAAAAAGAACTGCCGCTCAAAGCCCTTCTGATACTTGACAATGCCCCTTCTCACCCAAAAGACCTAGAAGAAATATTGCAGGAAAATTATCCTTTTTCAAGGTGCAGTATTTGCCACCAAACACCACATCCATTCTCCAGCCAATGGATCAGCAAGTTATTGCGAACTTTAAAAAACTCTACACTAGAGCCCTCTTTAATAAGGTGTTTGAAGAATGCGAGTTTGGTGGAGACAATATGACTATCCGAATGTTTTGGAAGGAGAAATTTGATATCCTTTTGGCAATACGACTTATACAGAAGGCCTGGGAAGAAGTGTCACAAAGGACCCTCATTTCTGCTTGGAAGATGCTTGTGCCTTCGTGGATTCAGGAAGAAGCAGTAGTTGATGACACAGAAGTGGTGAAGGACATCATCACAGTGGCCCAAAGGTTGGAATTAGAGGTAGAGGAAGAGGATGTAGAGGAGCTTATTGAGGAACACAAAGAAGAGCTGACAACTGAAGAGCTCCAAACACTTCTGGCCCAACAACAGGACAATGCTCAAAGGGAAGCGTCATCTGATAACGAGGAGCAACAATCAAACAATCAACCAATTCCAACTGCTGACATCAAGAACATCCTGGTCAAATGGAAAGCAGTTCAGGAGTTTACCAATGCCCACTATCCGGATTCCGCTGAAGCAAACAGGATCAACGACCTGTACTCCGATACTCTTGTCCGTTATTTCCGGCAGATGTTGAAGAAAAGAGAGAAACAAACGACTTTGGACAGGTTTTTCACTGCACCATCGGCCAAAAAGCGGAAAATGGATGAAGATGTGCAAGATTCGATTATTTCTTAAAATTAAAAAATGTGTGTTTTTTTCATTATGTTTTTAGATGTATCTAAATAAAAATAATAACAAAAAATTTATCTTTTTTTTATGTCATCTTACCATATTTTATGCTACAGAACGAATTATTTTTTTAACATGTATTGTTATGGGAAAACGCGTTTCACATAACGAACTTTTCGCATAACGAACTTGCTCCTGGAACGAATTAAGTTCGTTGTGTGAGGCACCACTGTATGTATTTCGCTAGTTTGACACGAGCCAAAATCTAAATAGTAAAAGAGAATTTTTAATAATGTTTCTTGACCTAGATAAAGTCTGATTATTTTATATGGTTTTAAATGAAATCCGTTTGAGATTACTGTTAAGTTTTATTATGCACAGAAATTTACTTTTTGTGCAGCTATTTTATTCAAACTGCGTATCGGAAAGGAAAAGATTTTTTGAAATAATAATAAAAATAAACTGGCAGATTTAGATTATTAATTTGTGTTTCTTTTCTCAAATAAATAAAAGGACATCCAACTGTAGTGTTACAATTACATTTTTCGATTCGGAATGTAGAGTCAATTTCGAATATAGCATTTCAATTCAATTTTTTTAAAAAAAAGATCACAAAATAAAGATAAAAAATGTGTTTAAATATGATACTGTTTAGCAATTCTTATTTTCTTGTATTTTCTTTTTCATTTCAATTAGAAGATGGTGTGAAATACTTCAAACAAAACTAAATAAGTTTTTTTATATGCGCTTGAGAAAGACAAAACCGTGTTTATACGGATTTTAAATATTTATCGTTACTTTATGAAAAAATCCCTCTATGGCTGAACTAGTGATGAGCAAACTATGTCCACCTGGAGATTTTACCTCACCTTCCTTGGAATTGGAGTGAGTGAGATAAACGTCGCACTATTCAGCTACTCGAGGGCCTTTGGCGACGGACCTTGTAGTTTTAAACCACGGTCAAGTGACGAGGACGACACCTGAGCTGGCACCCCCGCAGTATTGGAGAAAACAGAATAGATGTTTCCTTTGTCAATGTTAGATAAAAAAAACTATATTTTTTATTTGGCGTTCCATTTATAAGTATTCGAATACTACGCAGAAATTGGAAAATAATTTGCATAGTTCATAATTAAACTGTGAAAAATGCATGTATTAATTAATTAATAAACGTTTCAATTGTTAAAAAATAGAGTTTGCTGAAATAAATTTGCCTCAAATATGCAAGTGTATTTACTAGAATACAGGACCACGGCTATATTCATTGAAGTAGTATTATATAATTTTCAAAATTTATATTTTAAAAATATTTTTTACGTTTTATAATAAATGATATTGGTCCGCCCAATTTTTTTTCTTCGAGCTTATTTTTAAAAAAAATTGCGCTTATCACTGCACTGAACGTCAAAGCACGAATAAATTATATGCATTACTGTATTTCTGAATATGAATTGAAAATAATGCATTGAATTTGAGCTACGAATACTTTTAAAATCAGATAGGATATTCATTCTGATTTAATTATGTGAAGCAAAAAAAGTATAAACATGGCGTCAGAAACGTCCTTTTACCTCAATTTATTCTACATAATGTTTGCATTTTTCTCCACTAATAATCTAGATGTTTGATTATAAATAGATTGAAAAGATTTATTTAAAAGAAATTAAAGAGCAGACGTTTTTGAAATTTTAAATTCTCGATCATTATTGAAGATTAAAAACTTCATCGATTTGCTTTAGCTAAAATTAATGTTAGTTTGTTTCCCGATGGAATTTAGGGATTCAACTGAAGAAGCAAACATGCTTTATTTTCTCTGAAGATTATTTTTTCTAGTAATAATCATTTTAATTTGTGTGTATGTGTTCTTAATATTATTTTTTCATTTTATTCTTCAATCTTATTGAACTTATTCGGATTTTTGTCGTTGTATTCGCATTGCATGGTTTTTAAAGAGTTTTCGAGACGAGATTAAATTATCGTTTGGTCTTAGCAATCTGATTTTCTTAAAAATACTGAATTTTTTCCCCTCCTATTTTTAAGCGATTACCTAAAATGGTGTTAATAAACAGAATTTTTTAAAAATATTTCTTTAAATTTAATCAATTGTTTTTTATGGTATTTCTTTTCGAATGAATCTTTTTACGCTGCTTTTGAATTGCATTAAAGCATTGCATTTTTTTTTCACAGCAGACAAATTAGAAATGCTGCACTGCTCTTTTTGCATCAAGCTCACTACCTAAAGTAAAACAAAAATTAAGTGTCATTAATCTCAGCTAATTTTAGAGAAAATCAATAAACGGTATATTATTTATATATCGATGAAAGATTTCAGAATTTTGTTACGACTTGAAAAATTACTTCAAAAAATGTAAATAAAAATCATGTTTTTATGTTTATTAACAACAAAATAACAATAAAAAAAAGAATTAAGATCAATAATTAAGAAAAATCAAAGAAAACTCTTTTTTTTTTTACTAGAAACTTACATTACAAAATGTATAATATAACAAAAATTCTATTTTTAAGGTTTTTTTTCTTAGAAACAAAATATCAATTGAGATAAACTCTTCTGCGCAAGACATGCTTTTATTTTTAAAGTGCTGTTTCCTGTAGAGTATTTAAACCATTTTATTGCTCAATTAAAAAAAAATAAAGCATTCGAAATAATTTTTTTAGACAGCGCCGTCTTCAGAATATTTTGTCCATTTTACGACTCCGAGATTCTGATGGAAGTGCTCTGTGTGTACAACTCAAGATTATTTTAGAGCTAGCTGTAAATACTTTAATTTATTTTTAAAGATACGAGTTTCGTATCTTATTTTCAAATTTAAGGGTTGAGGAAGTAGAAAAAAAAAACTAAAAGTTTATTACATTTGCTTATAAAAAGCAAGGAAAATAACCAGCGATGTAAAAACTTCTAATACTGACATCGGATCAAAATGAATTCAAATTCTTAAAGACTGTAAAGCAAATAGAGTTACATCGTCGTCATAATTTTGTTTTTATTATTTTCTGAAATATTTTAAAGCATGGGAGACGTTATCTACAAACCACAGAGTTACTTTTTTAAATTATAGAACTTTTTTCGTAAATCAGTCGAGCATGCAGGCAAAGAAGAAAAATATTTTTTTTTCTGCTTCTTTTTACGAGGCGCAACAAACAATGAAAGAAAGAAATTTCATGAATTTATGAATAAATAAATTTAAAATCACTTTAATTTTATGTATTTTCTTGAACTCAATTGTATATTAGATTTTCAAATTTGCTTTTGCGTCAAACAGAAAGGGAAGAAGGAATTCAATGAAATTGAACACATCTGATTCTTTAATTTAAAAAATAAAAACCAATGGCTATAGACGTGACTGGAATTCTTGGGAAAGAGATAAATCTATTTTAGAGATACATTTTTTCAAATGCTTCTCGATATACTACAAATCGCTTAAAATCGGAGAACGACTTTTTTTTGAAGGATTAATGAATAAAATATTTTTGTTATAGAAGTAAATGATTGTGTACATTTTTTTTTCACTGTTTTATTTTCTCTCCTTGCTCAGCTGGTAAAATCTTCGTTTTTTTTTTTTTTTTTAATTCTCAAAGCTCATTTTTGGACTTTAAAAAATGCAATTTCTTATAGATAGTGGGAACTATGTATTTGTTCAGCGTCACTATTTAAAATTCTAAAAACAAATGACCGGTCGCTGTGATGGCAAACCTGACCATTACGAGAAGAACCGCAGATTCCGACCACTTGATACCTGTGCTGATTGGTCGCTCCAGAAGTGCGAAGCCGGAAGCGTACCCCGCAACTGAAGCCGGGCCAGACCTCCCACTGCGGCGAGAAGACGGAGCGACGAGGACGCATCCGCAGAGCAGAGTCGCGGACGAGGGAGAGTAAAGCATGGTGTTTCGCGAAAGTGAGGGAAAGTATGGTGCTTCGGAAGAGACATGTGGCAGCCGTCGTATCCCACAGGTTACCAAATTAACCTGAGAACACCTCAATCCGATCGGTGTTCCAGCCGAAAAAAATAATCGGGGACGCGTGTTTTTTAAAAAAATTTTTTTTATTATTATTATTTCTGTCTTTTATTTCGTGTTTTTTAACCTTTTTTTTCTTAACGTCCTATAAGTTTTTGGAAAAATTTAATTTAGAAGTAAAAGGATGTTGTGGGATGGTTTGACACATCTTATTTTAAGGTCGGTCTGTGGTGTAGAACATGACATGTTTCATTTTCTTTGTTGCTCCATAGTTTTTTCACTTCCCCATTGAAGGAAAATTGTATAATTATAAAAATTATCTAATTCTGAAGGACGCTGTTGAAATTAGACAAAAATAACAAATTTTCGAGTTTATCTGCAAAAACTTATCTTTTTTTTCTGCTCGGATAATGTTTCGAGCTCGTTTTTTGATTAAAATCGAATACAGTTTTAATGGAATATGTTGGGGAAGGGATTGATTTTCTTGAAAAATAGAAACTTATAAAAGCGGTAAAGTAAAAAATCTTGGAATGTGAAAAAAAACTTGTTTTTAAATTTCTTTACGAGAGAGAAACATTGTTGAAAACACAGTTATTTAGTTTTAGACCTAATACACAGAAAGATGGTTGAATTATTGTATTCATGTTAAGTATGCATATAAATATGTGTGCTTAGGTTTTAAGGCAAATAAATGAATTATAAATTTTTCTCAATAACATTTTTATGCCGTTAATGTTCTTTTCTTAGAAATGCCATCTGTAGTTTCAGAATCGTAATTGTGTCTGATTCTATATATATATATATATAAAACTTCTTTTATTTATTTTTTAAATGCATTTTGCTCATTGTTATTTGTTTTATTTAAATGAAACACTCTTCGACTTCTTCAACTTTTGGAATAATCTTATGCTCCTTCGTTTTAAAACTTTTTTTTCGTTCTCAGAAAGCGATATTGCAGTTGATGTCGAAAATAACTTTCGAAAAGCACGATAAAGTTAAAACTGTGTCCTCTGAAATTTTTCATTTTGCCGTTTACATTAAAAACTTGATGAATTTCGAAATGCTGGCAACTCTCCAAAATTAATTTCCTTACATCAGACATACATTCTCTTTTCACGGCACATAATAGAAATGACAATTTCGTAATGCACAGATCAATAAGAACTCAGAGGCTGTCTAGTTGCTTTATAAAACGCGTTCAGAAGCAACATAAAGGTTATTGACGACGCGCCTTATTATTTTGAGCCCCGATTAAGAGACGAGGGTGACACCTGAGTCACCAAATTTCACCCTCAGTCTCCAAATTTCCACATCATATAATTGAGAATGAATACGATTTCAAGTGCTTGCAGATTCGATATGCAACAACCTTGCTTCGCTTTGGGTCTACAGTGAAATCGGGACCGGAACTCGCGGCTCGATCGATACATCGCTCACGTTTTAGAATCTTATTCTTCAAGTATCGTGACAACAACTTGGAAGCAAAACTTCGAATACATGACAATTTTTACTACCATCGAGTCACCTTTTGAGACGTTTTAAAAACTCCTCTTGCTTAATTCAGACATATATCATTTCTGTGAGCTTGTATCATTTATTGTAAAAAAAAGAAAGAAAATGTGTTGCTTCGGTTACAAATGCATTCGTTATGAGATGCATCGAGAACAATAGTTTAATCAGAGAGGGTTCTTGTGAGTTAATGTGGATGAGTAAATATCAAAAATGTCTTCAAAGACAATGTGGAATGGAAGCTTTAGAAAGAACTGAGCACGAATACATTCACGAGAGTGCAGGGTGCTCGCGGATGGACTGCACTTAATTCTTCTTAATAATCAAACATTCCGGAGAAGTTGCAACAATTTTCGTTAAACATCATAATCTCAAGAGTTTTTAAAAGCAATTTTAAATACGGTTCAATTTCAATGACTTATTCGTTAATAAGCTGATTACACTCTAGACGGATGTTAAATGACTGCAATTTTTACAATACCTTTATAATGATAATTGTGTACTATAAGTACAATGTAAAATATTAACCTGATCTCCACGGTTAATTTATTTTCATCAGTATATTACGTAATTTAAATCATTCATTAATGTTCTTTTTCCAGTCTAGTGTCTTAGTCGAAACGATCCATTACATGAAATTCTCATCTTTGCTGCCGTCACAGTGTATGTTAAATTTTTTTAAAAAAAGATTCTTCTTAATATTTAAAATAGCATTGAAATTACTTATCTTAATATATGTATGTTTATAGCTATTCAGTAGGTAACACAGTATCGTTTATCCTTAAACTTGTTAACCACCAATGCTATTCATTTTTTCGGCATTTTTTGTTCCCTTTCATCAAAGTGGAGCAGCGGTCTTCAAACTATGTTACACGGAACTTTAAGTTTCCACAAGAAAAACCCAAAATGTGTACGCAAAATGTGTTCCCATCCTCTGTGAAGTTTATAAAACCTGGAATATCTAAAGCTCATCCTGGTCCTGAAAACTAAATATTTTATTCTGATAATAAGTTTATATTGTAATAAATTGTTAAGTTTATTTAAATGAAAAAAAATATTAAAATATTTTATATTTATGCTCCATGAAATAATTTATACTCTTTACTACAACGTTTTGCAAGACTAAATAGTATTCTAACACCTCCAATGAAAGAAAGAGAACAACTTATGGACATATCAACAGATTCGACATTAAAATCTAAATTTATGCAAGAACAGCTCCCAAACTTCTGGTAGCAAATTCATGCAAAATGCACAGGATTTTTCACTCCACAGCTATAAACGTTTTAATACCATTCAGAACTATATATTTTAAGTGAAAAATATTTCTCTCTCTCAACGCGAGTGGTTACATAAAAAATTAAACGCAGAGTATTAAATGCGGCTGCATAAAGTTTCAATAGACCTCCACTTAGTTTGCTTTAAGAAAATGCCATCACATATTCCAGTTAGTAAATATAGTGCATGGGTAAGTGACACTCGTGGATCATAAATTAATAGTATTAACCCCTTGCGCTGGGAAAAAGTGCTACGCACGTCGTAATGCTTTTGTAACAGAATCGCCCACGAAGTGGTATGTACATCGTCATGCAATTGTTACAGAAACAGAAACGATCGTTCTAGTACACGCGTCAGTGAATTTTTTGCCAGCGCAAGTGGTTAATGTGTTTGAATAAATTGTATTAAAATTATATTACATTAAATATTTTATACTAAAAAACACGATCCGTTTTTTTATTGTATTTACATAACGTATTTATAACATGTATTGCTCTAATTTAAATATTATTTTAAGATTTTTTTTTGTCCTAAGAGTCTCTCTATCGAAAGGGTTTTCCCCAAAACACCTTCTTGTTCTAAGAGTTCCGTGAGTCGAAAAAGTTTGAAGAACACTGGAGTAGAGGTAGAATTTATTTAGGGGGGGGGGAGGAAATAGAGTGTAAAATTTAAAAATTGTAGATTAATAAATTGGCAAGTTTATAAGCGGGGGAGGGAATATTCTTTGATCGAACTGCATCAAGATCACTTTATACTTTTTAGCTTTTGTTTGCAGAATTTGAATACTTTACGTACACGAATGGATTTCGTTTTTTTAAATTGTCACAGCACAATTGCGGTTTTTTAGAAAGAAGGATTCAAAAACGCAAAACTAGTTCACTGTTATAGTTTCTGAAAAAAAAAAAAACTTTTAAGCAGCATGCTTCTTCGATGTCTATCTTATTTAAATTCACAAAAGTAAATTTAATCCTTATTAAAACAAAGTGCTTTATTAATGTAATATCTGAACAGTACATTAAAAATATTTTAAAATGTAAAATTAAATAACTTTTTAAGGGGTTGAGTAATATTTACGTTAGAATTCTACACAAGTATATTCTATTTCAAAAAGTGCCTTGCATCTCAAATGAAAACTGTTTTAAATAATTTGTAAGTTTCCCAGTTACAAAGAAGAATAAATAGTGCCAGATTTGCACAAAAAAAATTATCAGACATCTATATTTTTGAAACATATTAATAAACGAAAACAAAATTTAGTGGCTTTGAAAGGGGAAAAAAGTCCTGACTGCAAAATTTGGATATGTGAATCGCGTTTCCGTAAGAGTATGAAGAAGAAATGTGTTGATGCCAGACGTGTCTCTGTTTATTGTAAGAATTGGCAAGTGTTGTTTGGGGAGGGTAGAAACGATCGGTTTTGAAGGTTGACGGCAATGAGGAATGAATAAATTGCACAAGGCTGTGAGATAAAATTCCTTCTGTGTGAGTACAGAAAATAAAAAAATAATACTGAGTCTGGATGGGTATGGAATGCTGAAAGACATTTGCGGAATCTGGGAATGGAGACAGAGCTGTTGAGTATTCTCGCTGATTCTGGAGAATCTTTCAGGAGAAGCGAACTGTGAATATTCCTACGGTGAAAAGAGAAGTGATGTTCAACTAGACTGCATATGTGAGCAACCGAAAGGGAATTCTTAAAAGCACGATATTCTATTATTTTGAAGTGGGAAATTTTTAAGAAATTGTAATTTTTTAAAGTAATCTTTCTGAATAACTTTTCTTTAAAATATAATTTTAAAAAATGCCTGCCATTTGGTGAAACAATAAACTATTCTACTTTTCAGACTGAAGGATGAGTTTCTCATAAGGAAGAAAAAAAGAAAATAGTGCACTTTTTGGAATAACTTTCAGATTTTTAATTCTGATTAATAACTATACACAAATGGAATCTTTCCGAGTTAATAATACGGCAGTCTTCAATATTTTTTTACGGAAATATGAGACTTTTAATTACTATGTGCTTCTGACAAATTTATTCGAAATAACATTATGCTACGATTTTTTTGCTTTTATGCTACGCATGTAATTTGGTAGAAAATTGCAAAATTCTTTTTTAAAGGAAGAAAAGATTCAAAAATATCCAATTCTTTTTTTTTTCCACTTCAAAAAATAAAGTTAAATTTTTTCAAAATAATACAGAAAGTTCGGATAAAAGTTTTTAAAAAAGTATTTAATTTTTACCGATAGATTTAGAACAAGATTTCAGCAAAAAATCTACATGGTGTTTTCAAAGAATGTTCTCTTAGAATAATTGGTTTCCGTTCCATGCATATGGATGTGTAAAATTTATTGATATAGTTTTTTCCTGCTGCCGTTTCAAATGTGCAGTGTTCCTAATGAATTGGGGTTGAATTTTAATACAGAAATATTTGAAACCTTTTTTTTTATGGTGATATTTTTGTGTGAGGATATGAACCAAGTACATGTGCTCAATATAACATTCCACGGTTAAAAAAAGCGACGATTTTTAATGGTCAAGTTTTTCAGATAATATTTATAAAAAAATAAACAAAGTTACCCCTCCCCCAAAAAGAATTCAGTTCACATGTATTCGTGTTCAGTCAGATACATGAAACTCTTGATTCTCTAACAAAATAATTGTAATTAGAAATGATATTTGAACATATGCTTTTCTATACCATTATTCCACTTGAAGTATTCTCTCAATATGTTCTTTTGATTTTCGGAAGTACACAGGGCAATCCGATTATATTAACCGAGGAGGATTTTACTTAAGCTTTGCATTCAGACATGATAAGTCAGTGTTTAAATAATGCATTGCACTTGTTATACAGTGGAATATGTTTAACCCAAAAGCACTTAAGACGAAATATCAGTTAACACGAAATAATACAATGGTTACTACAAGCTCTACTAAGGATTTGCCTGCATTTTTATTTTCTCTCAACACGAAACGAAAATCGCTTAACACGAAAAGATTTCCTTTCTGCGAATGGACAAAATACAGAAAACACTAGACACTCAATGAAATGTTTGAGAGAGAAAGTTTCTGTATTATTGGTCTGTCCTATTGCATCATCGGAAGAATTCGTTGCAGGAGAGGACGATAATGTGTTTACAGCCCGAATCATGGCAAAGACATTTTGGAGTTTGTTTAAAGTTCAAAAAATATCATTGGTGCAGATTCCGGCGACGAAAATGAAATACAATGAAGCCATGAAAAATGGCGCAGTTATTTAGACGCACGTTCTAATAATGGAATAAATCAAAAATGGACGACATCGAAAAATGTGTTGACAATTGGATGCTAAAAAAGAAAATGCAAAGAAAATATCAGACAGATTTCCAAAAATTTAATAAAAGTTTTGCTTTTCAAAAAACTTGAAAACTTTGTATTAAATTTCATTCATTTCTTGCTATTGATTTTATTTCATTGACTTTTATTAAATACATGCATAGAAACTTCTTCGATAGCTCGACAGCCTTGGCCTTCTCCCGAAGTTTTCTCCACGCAACTTTACTTTTGGCTACTGTTTTCCATTTTTATGCATAGATACGCATCTATGTAAACAAAATGTACTCTAACAAACTGAATTTTGTTAATTTTTTTTTTATTTTTTGCTCTGGTGGAACTCCGACCCACCGCCACGACTAGGCGGTGGGGTTGTCGCTACCACCGTTCCGAGTGCAACAGGAAGCGTGTCGGTAGCTCGAAAACTCGAATTCGTTCCTCTCACGAGGAAAGGTAACTCGAATCTTGGAAAGACAGCACGGGAGCGACCATGCGTCAGGGAACGAAAGGTCCGTCAACCCACCGCTTAGACTTGACGGAGGGACCTTGAGTGGACCGTCCCGCTTGCTTCACGGCCGCGGTGGCCGAGTGGTCTAGGCATCGGAACATGGCTAGCATGTCATGAGTTCGATCCTAGTACCACTAAAGACCTGCCGTGTAGGGGTGTGATGCACGTTAAATCTGTCGAGAGCTCAAACGTCCTCCCGTTGGTGTGCTGTGGTAGTTAGGAGTAGGTCGTGCCAACTCAGGGGTCGTCCGCGTCACTTGACCATGGTTCAAAGTTACGCCGACCGTCGCCAAAAGCCCTCGTGTTGCTAATCAGTGCGACGTTAATATTCTCTCACTCTCTCACTCACCCGCTTGCTTCACGACACAAGGTCGGTGGGTCGAGAGCGCTCTACCGAATCCTTCCACGGCTCGGCAACGGCCGTGTGTCGGAGGAACGAACGGTCCGCCAACCCTCCGCTTAGACTTGACGAAAGGACCTTGGGTGCACCTTGCCGCTTGCTTCACGACGCAAAGTCGGTGGGTCGAGAGTGCTCTACGGAATTCCTTGCAAGGCACGGCAACGGCCGTGTATCGGCGAAACGAATGGTCCAACAACCCACCGCTTAGACATGACGGAATGACCTTGGGTGGACCTTCCCGCTTGCTTCACGACACAAGGTCGGTCGGTCGAGAGCGCTCACCGAATCCTTCCACGACACGGCGACGGCCGTGTGTCTGCAGAACGAACGATTCGCCAACCCACCGCTTAGACTTGACGGAAGGACCTTGGTCGGACCTTCCCGCTTGCTTCACGACGCAAGGTCGGTGGGTCGAGATTGCTCTACCGAATCCTTCCACGGCTCGGCAACGGCCGTGTGTCGGCGGAACGAACGGTCCGCAACCCACCGCTTAGACTTGACGAAAGGACCTTGGGTGCACCTTCCCGCTTGCTTCACGACACAAGGTCGGTCGGTCGAGAGCGCTCACCGAATCCTTCCACGGCTCAGCAACGGCCGTGTGTCGGCGGAACGAACTTTCCGCCAACCCACCACTTAGACTTGACGGAAGGACCTTGGGTGGACCTTCCCGCTTGCTTCACGACGCAAGGTCGGTGGGTCGAGATTGCTCTACCGAATCCTTCCACGGCTCGGCAACGGCCGTGTGTCGGAGGAACGAACGGTCTGCCAACCCACCGCTTAGACTTGACGGAAGGACCTTGGGTGGACCGTCCCGGTTGCTTCACGACGCAAGGTCGGTGGGTCGAGAGCGCTCTACCGAATCCTTCCACGACACGGCGACGGCCGTGTGTCGGCGGAACGAACGATTCGCCAACCCACCGCTTAGACTTGACGGAAGGACCTTGGGTGCACCTTCCCGCTTGCTTCACGACGCAAGGTCGGTCGGTCGAGATTGCTCTACCGAATCCTTCCACGGCTCGGCAACAGCCGTGTGTCGGCGGAACGAACGGTCCGCCAACCCACCGCTTAGACTTGACGGAAGGACCTTGGGTGGACCGTCCCGGTTGCTTCACGACGCAAGGTCGGTGGGTCGAGAGCGCTCTACCGAATCCTTCCACGACACGGCAACGGCCGTGTGTCGGCGGAACGAACGTTCGCCAACCCACCGCTTAGACTTGACGGAAGGACCTTGGGTGGACCTTCCCGCTTGCTTCACGACGCAAGGTCGGTGGGTCGAGATTGCTCTACCGAATCCTTCCACGGCTCGGCAACGGCCGTGTGTCGGCGGAACGAACGGTCGCCAACCCACCGCTTAGACTTGACGGAAGGACCTTGGGTGGACCGTCCCGGTTGCTTCACGACGCAAGGTCGGTGGGTCGAGAGCGCTCTACCGAATCCTTCCACGACACGGCGACGGCCGTGTGTCTGCGGAACGAACGATTCGCCAACCCACCGCTTAGACTTGACGGAAGGACCTTGGGTGACCTTCCCGCTTGCTTCACGACGCAAGGTCGGTCGGTCGAGATTGCTCTACCGAATCCTTCCACGGCTCGGCAACGGCCGTGTGTCGGTGGAACGAACGGTCCGCCAACCCACCGCTTAGACTTGACGGAAGGACCTTTGGTGGACCGTCCCGGTTGCTTCACGACGCAAGGTCGGTGGGTCGAGAGCGCTCTACCGAATCCTTCCACGACACGGCAACGGCCGTGTGTCGGCGGAACGAACGGTCCGCCAACCCACCGCTTAGACTTGATTGAAGGACCTTGGGTGCACCTTCCCGCTTGCTTCACGACGCAAGGTCGGTCGGTCGAGATTGCTCTACCGAATACTTCCACGGCTCGGCAACGGCCGTGTGTCGGTGGAACGAACGGTCCGCCAACCCACCGCTTAGACTTGACGGAAGGACCTTTGGTGGACCGTCCCGGTTGCTTCACGACGCAAGGTCGGTCGGTCGAGAGCGCTCTACCGAATCCTTCCACGGCTCGGCAACGGCCGTGTGTCGGCGGAACGAACGATCCGCCAACCCACCGCTTAGACTTGACGGAAGGACCTTGGTCGGACCTTCCCGCTTGCTTCACGACGCAAGGTCGGTGGGTCGAGATTGCTCTACGGAATTCCTTGCACGGCACGGTAACGGCCTGTATCGGCGAAACGAATGGTCCACCAACCCACCGCTTAGACTTGACGGAAGGACCTTTGGTGGACCGTCCCGCTTGCTATACGACGCAAGGTCGGTGGGTCGAAAGCGCTCTACCGAATCCTTCCACGTAACGGCGACGGCCGTTTGTCTGCGGAACGAACGATTCGCCAACCCACCGCTTAGACTTGACGGAAGGACCTTGGTGGACCGTCCCGGTTGCTTCACGACGCAAGGTCGGTGGGTCGAGAGCGCTCTACCAAGTCCTTCCACGACACGGCGACGGCCGTGTGTCTGCGGAACGAACGATTCGCCAACCCACCGCTTAGACTTGACGGAAGGACCTTGGGTGGACCTTCCCGCTTGCTTCACGACGCAAGGTCTGTGGGTCGAGATCGCTCTACGGAATTCCTTCAACTGCACGGCAACGGCCGTGTGACAGCGGAACGAATGGTCCGCTAACCCACCGCTTAGTTTTGACGGAAGGACATTGGGTGGACCGTCCCGCTTGCTTCACGACGCAAGGTTGGTGGGTCGAGAGCTCTCTACTGAATCCTTCCACGGCTCGGCGACGGCCGTGTGTCGGCGGAACGAACGGTCCGCCAACCCACCGCTTAGACTTGACGGAAGGACCTTGGGTGGACCGTCCCGCCCTCTTCACGACGCAAATTCCCCTAACGCTAAAAAATATTTCAATCCTCTCAGTTTCGTGTTAAACGAATTTTACTGAATATTATAACACTTTTTTTTTAGTTTTTCTTTAAACATTACTACGAACTTGATTTTTCTGAAAAATTTATCGTTTATTTATCTTTTCATTTCAAGCACAAATCATACGAAAACGAAGAAAAATCTTTTAAATGAGGGCCCCATAGCTTACATTTTTAGGAAGTAAAAGGTTTTATTGAAGTTTTTTAATTCCATTTTAGAAAATGTTGCAGCTTTGTCTCCCTCTCTCCTCCGTTTGTTGTGCTTTCCAGTCAAGTTTTTAAATTTTAAATAAACAAACTTTCAAACTTATTTACATTATTTTCTTGAATTTTTAGATTTTGGATTTCATTTTGTTTCCGGCAATAATTTCAGAAAAAACTATTTAAAAAATTGAAACTTACGAGAAAGAGTACAAAAAAAATTTCGTGTCATATAAAAATATAATGCAAAATTAGATTTAATATTCTAATAGTGCTAAAAATATATACTCAAATAATAACAATAATTATGACATAGGGCAATTTCGCAAAATTGCATTATCAGCATATTTTTTTTTATGAAACAAATACACACACACATTTTACGTATTACATTCTTATTTAATTTTTTAAAGTATTTTTTATATAGTAAACATATATCCTAATTTATTACGATTCAGTGGTCTATATACTCGTGATCGACTCTGAGAACACAAATTATTTAATTGGAAAGTGTCATAAATCTGAAATAATAAATATTACGAACTTTTCCAATGTATAAAATTAAAATGTGCATTAACTTTTCTGGGTTCAATTTGTTTTATTCAGAAACAGGAAAAATATGTATTTAAATTTTATACTATTCAAATTTTGGAACAAATTGAACTTTTAAAAGAATTTATTTTGCCTAACATTTTTACATTATTATAAGATTGAAACAGCGTTGATGACGCGAAATATGCTTATTATTCATTATTTTCGAAATTTAAATTTAGAAGAGAGTACACATATTTTTTTTTAATCGTAATATGTATTAGTATGAAAAATAAACATCCGTGGAGAATATTCATATAAATAATGTATTAATTTACTCAATGATTCGTTCAAAAATATAATATAATTTCATTTACATAAGAAGAATAACTAGATTCATTCAAAACCTCTACATTTCCTACAGCCAAACGATTTTTAAAGAAACGGAAAATTGTACTTTTATCTGTTGAATTTCGCGTAATCATTTCAAATAATTCATCTATTTTTTAAATGCTGAAAGCTATGGTATGAGTAAATAAATGAATGGTAATAAGTTAAGAAATGAAATAAAAAAAATAATACGTGTACAACCGGAGAAAAACCGCTGCATCAATTCCATTCCAATAGATATAAAATAGTTCTGAAATACTTTAAGGTGCGCATTTTCGTTTTGTTGACAATCATTTGGTTACCAAGGCGACGCGAGATTGGGTTTGCTGTTTCATAAGTAGAAGTATTTTATTTATGTCAATTCTGATTCACTTTCCTCTTGAATACAATCAAGTATGTTTATTTTAGAAAATCACGAAATAACTCTGTATAAAACAAGCGATGTTTTGCAATTGTGTCCGAAAACTGTAGACAAATGTAATTGCTTCATTTATTTTGTTATCTTTGAAAACCTTGCAACTTTCTCCGAAATGGTATACTTTTTACAGTTGGCCATTTAACACATTGTGACTTAATGGCATTTAAGTAGCTGTCCTTGTAATGGATTGAAGTGTAAAAGTTTGGAAATTTATTTTATTTGCTTGTGACAACATATTTTAACAAATGGTTATCACTACACTTATACATTTCCTGCGAACTTTTCTTACCCAATTAATCTTTTGATATTTGTGTGTGTGGATGTAAGTCATACTTTTTACGAAGATCTCTTTTAAGTATTGAATCATCCCCTAAAATATCACACAAAGCTATAAACGTTGAAGAAGTCAATTTATTTTATGGGAAAAAATTAGAATAAAAATTCCATAGAGAAATGTATACAGAGTAATTAATAAGCAAACATAATTCATTAATATAATATGTACTAAATGGTGCATGAAATTTCAAAATGAATTCGTATCGTTTGAAGACTTATTAATGGAAATTTGCTTTTCTGCTCAAAAAACAAAAGAAAAAGGCGAGACAAATACAAGTTAACAAGTAAACATGAAAAAACAAGATCTTTCGAGGGAATTGAATTCTGATAAGAACATAAACAACGTAAAAATCTTTTGCAAACTGCTGATACAAAGAACCTTTTTGTTCAAGAATTTATAGGAATGAAAAACCGCATTCCGTGTTACAAATCATATGATGGCGTTTGGGAGTGATGCTTTTCTCGAAATCTAGTATAAAATTACACACTCCGATTTCAATTAATAAATAAAGTGCAGTTATAAATCACACAAAAGGTAAACCCCAAGCTTGACTTAGGAAAACAAGGAACAGTATTGAATTAACCCATTCGATGCAAGCTGGAAATATAAAAATAAAAAAGTGAATGACAATTTCAGAATCATTATTCCAATCCACATTCGCTCGCTTTTGTTGCCTCAAAGCATATTTGTAATTTCACTCTCGTAAGAAATATAAAATTAAAATAAAATTTCTCTTAATTTCTCTTATCGTTTCTGAACAGAAAGGAAATCCTTAGCTTCACAATAGTAAATTCGATTTCAATCTCTACTTGAACTTACAAGCTAAAAAAAAAACGCTTTTTATTTATTTTTCACTCGCAAAGCACTCCTTTTTATCTGACATGTCTAGCTTGAATGCATCGATACGCGTGATACATTTGAGTTTTTATATACTTAGTTTTGTTTTTAAAAAACAGAGAGCTACTGAGAGTACGACACGATGACATCAATAGAAATTTGAAAAGATCCACTCGACAGTTGACTTTCATTCTTTTTTATTTCGAAATATCATTGTAAAATATTATAAAAATGTGGTAGAAGATAAATTGTGCCCATTTGTAGGTTTCTGACTTTTATCTTCAAAATGAACGTCAGCAAGATGCTTCTAAACCCCTATTCTTCTTCTTTTTTAAAATACAGATTCTTGACAAAAAAAAATCTCATTTCAGAAATTAAAATTTTTTTTTACAATTATAATCATGTTTCTTTTTAGAAATACTGCAACAAATGGAAACAATAATGCACTCTGGAAAAGCTTTCAGTTTTGTTCTCACATATACGTAGAGGAATAAGTCAAGAAGGAGAAAATATAATTCCGTTCGGTATATATTTGCAGACTTATCTGAAAACTTCTTGTTGGCGAAAAGACATACTTAAAATTTTAAACGAAGCGGAAATTTTTAATTTTTTTATTCTGAATAAAGGAATTTATCTTTGCATCACATAACCTGATTTCTATAAACAGTTTGATTCATTTACGGAAGTTTCATCGAAAACCAAAATCTGTATTTTCTTTACGAGATGGTTAGAACGAGAAATAACACATTCCAATTTTTCTCTTGTCTCAGATGCTCTAGCATTTGCGAATGAACACAATCCTTTCATTCGAAATGT